>JBCEWC010002031.1:0-36777 GCA_038996855.1 Solanum aculeatissimum
CAATTTTGAACACTTTCATATTTTTACTTAAAATATTATTAAATGTCAAATTAATTAAAAATATTCAAATAGTTAGTCAAATATTTTAATCGTCGGATAACCGCACATCAGCGGCCATTTCAAGTGCGTAAAACTTTCTTGAAATGGAAATATGAATCCAAACTCATTTCTTTGGGATTTTCAAAAGATTTTTCTGTTTTAATCTTTTAAAATCATTTTTAACGTTTTTCTTAATTTTTCCTCTAAAAAATTAAGTGGCGACTCTCTGTTATTTTATTTTGAAAAAATTAGTTTTTTTTTCTTAATTCAATTGATTTTAAAATTGATTTTTTCTCGAAAAGCCATTTTTGGCGAAAACATATGATACACTCAAAAATTGAATATAGTTTGACTATAAATAAAATATACACTGACTATATATGCTTACACAATGAATGATCTTTTTTTTCATAATTAGCGTAACTGAATAACCATCTACTGTAATTATCCCTGTAAAAAACTTCACCACATAGCTGTAACAATTTATTGGTTTATACACAGTTATAACATGTAAATAATAAACGTATAATATATACACTTACATATATAAAACATTATATACTTGCTCAAATTTGTAAAAATTAAAGATTAAGGTTCCTCTTTGTCACGGGTTTTATTGGTCTGCTATATCTTGAGTTGAAATAACAAAAGAACAACAACAATAACATACCCAGTGAAATCCCACAAGTGATATCTGGGAAGAATAAAAATGTACTCAGACCTTACCATTCCTCATAGAGGTAGAAAGACTATTTCTGGAAAATCCTCGTCTCAAAAATCCATAACTGGTGAAATTGAGGACGATTTACTAATTACATCATCTTCAGAACAAGTTTGAAAGTTTCAATCGAGAGCCTTTTATATCTAGCACATCTTATATTTCACAGTCTACACTAACTAAATAGGGAACTTAATTTGCAAAACGATAGTAAAATAAAAAGAAATTTGTATCGTGTATTGATCATAATGATTACTCTTATAAATAGAACAATGTATTTTAATCGAATCATGAAATAGTATGTATCGCGTATTAATCATATGATAGTTTGTTCAAGATGTATAGTCCAATTTTGAATTTTCACTTATCATTTCACCTTATTACCCAAAGTTAACTGATTGTATAACTTGAGGTAGTAATTTCTTTACTTATGAATACTATTTCTACCCATTTGTATAAGGAAGAACTCTTGCATTTTCAAGAAATGAAATGTATAGTCTTCTTCCCAATGTCGAATTGAATATATAGTTCTACCTTCAACTCATTTTTATGAATGCACTTGCTGTCATGTCAAAAGTTATAACGATAAAACAACTTTATTTCTTTAATTAAGATCAAAATCAGACTTATACAAGAGCACTAATTAGTCAAGACCTGTACAAAACTTCAACCTGAACACACTCATAGTTAGTATTTCCAGCCAGTTTCCTCTTTTATTGAGGATATTTTTTTAACACATTTTAACAGCACATTATAACATACGTTAGCTCTCAACAGTAAAACTAGCTATCTTCCCAAGCCGAAGGTGAGCTTAATTAGATTTTATTGTAGCAAGTTTTTTCCATCTGTTTCCTGCAGCTAGTAAGCTGCAACCGTTGATGCTCCAGCTGCTATTGTTTCTCTTTCTTCATCTTCCTCTGCCTCTGCTTCCCACATGAAGTGTGCAAAAGATCCCAATACAGTGCTGTTATCAGAACAAATCATTTTATTTCGATCAGTAAGCTAGTTAAGATCTAAACCAGATCCAATTAATGCCTTAGATCTGTGAAAGAGAATTAATATACCAGTCGTTAGGAGAAGCGTGAACAGCTTGATCAAAGTAAGATTTGGCTCTGCTCTCATCTCGCTGCGTCTCCCAAACCAAGTTGCCATACAGAGAAAGCACTTCTCCATCGCCAGGACTTGCAAGTATAGCTCTTCCGTAGCATTCTTCAGCCTTCACAAAATCTCTCTCCACCTTCAATTATCATAAAATTAAATTAACAAAGCAATCCAAAAATACGACTTCAAAATTCAAATAAATAAATAAAAATAAGTACCTCATGCAAATACTTGCCGTAGTTTCTTAGAAAAAGAGGATTCATAGGATCTGAATTCAGCATTTCCTTATAATATGCTCCGATTTTCTTTGGATCTGAGCTTCCGCCTGTGGAACTATCTGCGTTATACTCATCTCTACCACCACCGCTGCCGCCAAATTTTCTGTTTTTGCCAATTCCACCTCCAGGAAATCCAAACTCAGGAATACCGTCCCTAGGCCAGTCTCCGGTGTAACTCTGTCGATCTTCAGTCAAATTCAGCGATCCAACACTTGGCAAAACTTCTGACTTATTCAGTTCAGAACCACAATCTTCTTCTGGTATTATTGCCGGCAATGATCTCAATCCAATCTTACTCAACGTCCGGACCACGTCGGATTCAGATGAAGCCCGGCGTATACCCCGACGATTGGCTTCTAGATTCAGAGAGATCACGGGAGAACAACATCCTTTCTTCTTCTCTCCGTTAAACACTTTACCGATGGATTCATGAGTGGAAACAGAACGAGGGATCACTGGTGTCTGAACCGGGAATGAGCCGGAACCGGTTCGGAGAAGGACAGTCTTCATACTGAAACAACTACTTTGAAAAATTTATTTCAGTGGGGGAAAAGCTTTGAAAAAGTAGAAAGGGTGTGACAGTGGTTATATACGTTTTCAAAGGCTGTTAGATTAGCAGACGGCGTTGACAAGGAGAACCGTTGAGTGAGTGACACGTGTAGAGAAGCACGTGAGAAGGCTACAGCAACAACGGTGGAGCCGGCGACGGAGTGAGCTTTTTGGAGGGTAAATTGGAAGCTTCTACACGTGTCATGTAAAAAGCGTGAACTGTGGTGACTTGCTAGTCGCCACGTAGACAAAAATGAGAGGGACTATTTTTCAATTATTGTACGGGCTTTTTATATTTTTTTGTTTGCCCCCTGATTTAGTTGCCCATGGCAAATTGGGCTGTTGGTTTCTTACCTTTTGGATTTTTGCTTTCCTAAGTACTATTGGTGTAGTTCATCAACAGACGACTTTCGTACAGTTGCCAGGCAAATGTTGCAAATTGCAATAATCATATATGACAAATTTAATTTGGATCGATTATAATCCGAGGAACGGAGGTTGATGATTAAGATGGAAGATTATATTAAATTAATAAAATATTTTTTATTTAAAAATAATTTAAAATTAAAAAATATTTTAATATATTTAATATAATTTTAATTTAGAATCACAAAACTAATTTTTTTATAAAAAAATATATGCCAAGTTAACTTAGACCACTCTTTTCAAACGGAGGGAGCATGTGTTATGTCATATGTGGGAGAGGTTGGGGCTAGCCTCCTCCTCCACCCTTTTTCATTATTGCTTAGTTTTTTTTTTTTTAATCTATAGTGATTATCATTTCTTGCTTTATTTTTCTATTTGCTGTTTCAGTTGTTGTTTTAATAATATTTTTTTTATTAAGAATTTATTGAAAAAAGTTTTTTTCATTCTACTAAAGAAAGAAGTAAAATACATCATATACTGTAGTACTAAAGAAAGAGTTATTGTCGTTAGGCCCTTGCTTCATGTCTTAGTGCAGTAATGTGCAACCAAAATTTGATTTGAAGTTTTATCTAATATTTTCTATAATTAGGAATGATTAGTTTTTTAAAAATAAAAATATAAATAAATCATAAGCTAGAAATTCTAAATTTATTATTTTTAACTTCTAAGTCATAAGTTAAAAGATAATCTAAATGAATTCTTAATCGATAGAAATATATATATTTGTTCAAGTTTTGGCAGGTAATGGCTTACTTATTAATTATAAAATTTACCTCGCATTCAACTTTTCAAAAATTAAGTTAATTTGTGCTAAATATGTAGTCTTGAACTATGAGATACATTATTAAAATATTTTAAAGTAATTTTATTGGTGTAATATATTATATATAATGATTAAAAAAAATCATTAGGTAGTTAAATGAATTATAAAAAAACAAATAAAGAAATTAAAGCTTAGTAAAAATTGTAGGATTTCAATTATCATTAGCTCATTAATTAATTAAATTCACTTTTATCAATTCATATTAATCTTACCCGCCCATCTGGAATCCTTCCTATAATCACATAGTAGTTTTTGTTTTTTTGAAGATATAGGGTGTGTTTGGCATGAAGAAAAATATTTTAATTTTTAAAAAAATTCTTTTATATTTTTTTAGGAAAATAAATTCCTTAAAAATCATGAAAGTAATTTTTCCCCACCCATCCAACTCTCACCCCTTGATCATTCCACACCCCACTGCTCCCAAACCTACTCTCCATCCCTACGTCATAACATTTTGCTAGATAATATGTAAATACTCTCAGAATAATATTTTCTTATTTACTATCGAACACTAGAAATAATACTTATTTTTAGAAAACTATTTTCCATTCAAAATATTTTCCTTTCATGCCTAATGCACCCACAGTTTAATTAGAGTGAATTAGGCCACTTCTTAATCACGCAGTGTCCTTTTCACTTGTATTTGGATTGATATATCACGGAAAAGAATGTCAATTATATTGCACCAACGGGAGAAAATTACAAAGATAGTCCCTAATATTTAAGGGTAGATTCAAAACAGTCCGTCAAGTATGTACTTCACAGTTTTAGTTTTATAAGTTTGTTAAAAATCGATATTTTTTTTCTTGTATTTTCTCTGAGTAAGGATCTTTTGAAAGCAGTTTCCCTATATCCCACTTTTGTGAGATGACTCTGAATATGTTGTTATTGTAAAAGATTAACATTTTTTATTTCCATAATTTACTGAAAATGTTTGTTACACAACAATAATAACATATCCAGTGGAATCCCATAAGTTGGGTCTGCGGAGGATAAAATGTACGCAGACCTTACCACTACCTCATAGTGATAGAGAGGTTGTTTCTGAAAAACTCTCGTCTCAAAAATCAAGTCCATAAGAAGAAGATACTAGATATGAAAAAAGGAAACAAAAAAGAAAAAAAAGGAAAATGACTAATAATGAAAAGCAAATGGTAGTATGTAAATACGATAAAAGTAACAAATATAAAACAGATAATGACAACACAAGTTATAAAGATATGACTAATCATACTAACCCACTATATCACAACGCCAGACATCAACCTACCCCTACTAGCCTATTAGCCTTCTACCCCAATACTCAACCTCCACTCCTTTCTATCTAAGGTCATGTCCTGGTGAGATAAAGTTTCTTCGTATCTTGTCTGATCACTTCCTCCAAATACTTCTTCAGTCCACCTCTATCGCGTAACCCCTAAATCCAACCTCTCGCACCTCCTAACAGGAACACCGACACTTCTTCTCTGCACATGTCCAAACCATCGCAAACTCGTTTTCCTCATCTTGTCAGCCACAAGGGTCACCTCTAACTTCTCCCGAATGGTCTCATTCCTAATCTTATCACTCTTAGTATGTCCACACATCCATCTTAACATCCTCATCTCTGCAACCTGCATCTTCTGAACATGTGAGCTTTTGATTGGCCAACACTCTACCCCATATAGCAAAAACGGTCTAACCACCATTCTATAAAAACTTACATTTAAGTTTAGGTGGTATCTTCTTATGACACAATACTCTAGAGGCAAGCCTCCACTTCGTCCATGCTGACCCAATACGATGTGTGACATCATCGTCGATATCGCCACTACTCTGGATGATGGACCCAAGATATTTAAAGTTTTCTCTCTTGGGAATAGATTGAGTGGCAAGTCTCACTTCAATGTATGTTTCATCCCTCATGATACTGAATTTGCACTCCAAGTATTCTTTTTGGTCTTGCTTAGTTTGAACCCTTTGGATTCCAGAGTATGTCTCCAGACCTCCCAATCTATCATTAACTTTAGCCCGAGGCTCATCAATCAATACTATGTCATCGCAAATAGCATATACCATGGAAGCTTCTCTTGAATAGACTGTGTCAGCTCATCCATTACTAATTAACTCACATATAGATACAATTTCTGTAGTGTTTGCCATTTTAAATTTATTTCTGAAGTTTGATGCAATTTTTAAGATATATTTTGCATACACTTCTAAAATCTAATTAAAGTGAACAAAATAGTCATTATTCTGAGGGCTACAAACTCTATTCTGGGCTAGTTCTATATTTCTGATATTCTCAAAAAGGGGGTGAACAATTATTTGATCTTCTCCATCTTAAAATAAAAAAGAAATAGTATGATCAAAGTTAAAATAATATATAATTTTGGATCTTCCTTTCTTGAAAAAAAAATTATATAAAGGGACGACAAATTAAAGATAGAATGCAGAGACAGGACCAATAATATAAGTTAGTGTGGATGTTCTAATAGATAAGCAAACAAGATAGAATGCAGACATAACAGAACAAAAATAGTAATAGTAGAAGATAATACAATAAAAATAGAACGATAATATAATTAAATAGAAGGAAAATGTGGACTTTACTGACACTATGGGATCAGATTTTGGACTATAAATGCATCTGATAATGTTGAAAAAATAATAATAAAAAATTAGATAAAATTTTATTTGCTGCGAACAAAATATATCTTTTTATTTAATAAGCTTTCAATTTTAAATAAGATCACAAAATATATTTCATTTAGAAATTTCTAACGGTGTTGTAATTTCATTTAAAATTACTACTATTTTTACTATGTAAGTGAAGATAAATATAAATCATCTAAATTATTAAATTACCAACAATTATTTTTATCTGGTATAATTAATACATTTACTCAGCAATTATATATCTTTGATACTCATTCAGATGGGAGGGTGCAAAGTCTCTGTCTTGTCAACATTAAATTAAATAAAAATAGAAATCTAATTTATGATTAAATAATTTCGAATATGGTTTTGAAGTGGACGGAATAGACAACATCAAGTTTGTCATCATATTAAGGAGGTCACAATTTACTCTACCAACCATATTACAGCTTCTTTTACTCTCTCCGTTTTATATTATTTGACCATAATAAATAAGAATTTAATCAGAAAATATCAAAATATAAAGAAATAAAATCATATTAAAGTCAAGAAGTGTTAATACATTATATATATACATACATATATTTTGCTGCTCAATATAATTTTTCGATGAAGGAATATCGATGGTCTTACACATTTCTTAAAAAATCTTTAATTAGAAGTATCGTTTAGTAAATTAATCCTATTATGCTTTGGAACTTTATTATGACAATTACTATTTTATATAGTTATTTAAAATTAAAAATGATATAAACAGGGGCAGAGCTACCTCATGGTAGAAAATTATACTCTTTATATATAATTAAAATAATTTTTTATATGTATATATAATAGATATTGAATCCTCTTTGACTAGTTTGTATATCTATTTTTTTAGATTTTAAACCTTTTAATAAAAATCTTAACTTGCTTAAACGAAGAACTAAAATGAAACATATCAAGTAAATTATAACCAAAAATATATTTGAAAAATTATTTAAAGGTAGGAGAAGATGACAAAAGAGATCGATCCAACTAATTATATTACTATAAGATATTATAATTACTGCAGAAATACGAATAGATAAGATAGAATGGATGGGTAAGGAGGAAATATAGAAATATAAATAATGAAGATGAGGACTTGTTAACACTATATGGGACCAGCTTTAAAAAAAAATTAAAAATATTTTATCTTAGTTGTTTGAGATTAAGACGTTATTGCTATTTTAATACTTTGAGCTAGTAAGTTAGTCATTAATATTCATTTACAAGGGTAAAATCTAACTCTATTTAATTTTTGCTATTGATTCTATTAGCTGATAAAAATCACAATTATATAGATGAGGAAAATGAGAACTTGTTAACAATAATGGGACCAACTTTTGAATATTTTATTAAGTGTGTTTGATCTTAATTGTTTGACGTTGAGGTGTAATTATTATTATTATTACTTTGAGCCAATAATATTAAGATTCATTTACGATGATAAAATTTTATTTATTTTCTGCATATATTCGTTCTATTAGCTAGTAAAATATCACAATTTATATAAATAATAAGTAGATTTGTAATTGTGCGAAACTCAAACATAAATTTAATAGATTGCTACTCATATATCTCAACAATTTCGTTATACCCCTCATAAACGAAGGCATATATTAAGAATTACAGTTGGAGGATAATTTTGTTGCTTTTTTGGTTAAAAAAAATCTAAAATTTAGGAATAAAATTTTAATTTAGTAAAATTTTCATTTCTATCAGCATGAGTTGTGGTGGAATGATTGAGATTCCTCTATCTGTAGTTATAAATCACTAAAAATGAAAGAACGCTAATCCCAAAAATGGACCCTACAGTATACAAATCCTAATTTAATTGGGTTGGACATTGAATCGGAAATAAAATATCTCAATTATTTATATCTTAAGGGTCTAAGAGATATTATTAGTATATGTTGCAAAATGAAATTTATAAGAGCAATGAAAGTTATGAATTTTTTAAGACTCAAATTTCTTTGATCGATTACAAATTGAAAGTTGAAAAATAATCGCAGGTTATGCTTGAATACAAATCGAAGATCTAATTTTATTTTAATTTTGCAAAGTGAAAAGTTTTAAATTTTTTCCATATATTATAAGAAATTGTTACATTTTTGGTACATTCATACGCTTGCAGTCACGTATTTGTAAATGAGTTGAATCCATACATCCAAATTCTTTTATAAAAAAATGTCCAAATGTAGCAGTAATTTGAATACGATAAGTTCCCTAATGTAGCAGTAATTTGAATGCATATATATCTACATTTTTTCATATCCTCATAGCCCGTTGCTTGTAAATTCCTAAACTATATAAATGTAATAATTCTTGAAAAATAGTGATAGTTTACGCCTCAAAGCTTTGAATTTCTCTGTAATTCTCCAAATAGTAAATATACTTTTATCCTTAATTATAAGTCTCGAATTGAAAACTTTCCTGAGTATGAAGTCACTTTTGTTAGAGACCATTTTACCCTCCGATAAGAGATTTTTCAATGTGAATTCATATTTAGTCAAACTTCAATGTGATTATTGAACATCGAGTATAAAATTTAAAAAAAAATAATTAGAAAAGATTGAACATGTAAAAGCAAAATAAACGGCAGAAATGAAGTGGGGTGTCCCTTTTGAAGATGGTGCAGTGTAATTTGCCCATTCTTTTGTGTTTCCTTGACTCTAGTATCTTCGTCTTCTTGGTTTTATTTTAAGTGAACAAACATCTTGGATTTTGGACCACTTTAATAACACCATGATACTTCACATGCCAAAAACCCCTAACTTCTGTCTTTGCTCTTCTTTTTCGTGCCTTCTCTATTGCCACGCTCCTAAATTTTTACTTTTAAATAAATTATAAAAATTTATAATAATAGTTAAATGATATATTCGCAAATTTTTTTCCTATTATTAAATTTTACAACTCTTTATTAGTTTTTGCCATGAATTAAAATTTATTATATCAATGGCCAGTTTTTAACAAGCTATATCTTGCTACGAATACTTTAACTAAAATGTTTAGCCATAAAAAGAAAATTATATTTAGCGATAATGTATTTTATAGTATGCTTCGTGTTTGTAGTGAAACTTGCGAGATCATACTGAATATTATATTTTTAATCAACGAAGGAGAAAATCCCTCAGGAATGACTTGTGATTCGACAAACAGTTTATTAGCTTACGTCTAACTACTTTAGGAATAGTGTACAAAAATTTTGATTAATATCCTAAGCTCATCTGTATCTTGTTTTTTCCCCTCCCTAATCCCTATTCAATTGTCATATCTCTTATAAAATATAATATCATAAACACAAATATCCTAAAAGATACAGAAATGATTGCAATTTTGTCTTCGTTAGGATTAGAATGATATGGATGACTTTTTGTTTTGTTAATAATTGTTGGCACGATTTATAACCTCTAATAAATAACTGGCTTTGTACTACTTCTATTTATCAAATTAATTATTCAAACTACTACTCTAATATATTAAAGCAAGGGTCATTATCATTTTCTAGTCACAAGATAAAATACCCCAATACTAAGGTACAATTTTAAGCACCAAATTCAAATGTAACAACATTAATTAAGGTTGAGTTGCCTTTGACATAATTTGAAGGCATAACTAAGTAGCAATTCAAGCATTCCATGTACATGTTTGGATTTATTTTCACGCTTCTATTTGTCTTTGCATTTAAACAAATAAAAGTAAACACCATTACTTGTTCAAACCGACCAAATTTAGAGTGGATTCACTGCATTAACATCTTAAAAATCTAAACAGATCTATTCCAGCAAGATTAAGGATTGATTTTTGTATTACAAGTGCCCAAAACATAAATTTTTTATCACTTCATAACATAGTAAAACTTCCCAATTTTCTAATAAGAAATAATTTTTCAAAGAGAGTGAAACACTTCTCTTTGTGGGTATAAGAAACCTATATCGAGCTACACAAATCAAATACATTTTTACAGCATAAAAATTCACAAGAGGTGAGATGCTCAATACTAAAAATTTATTCCTATTTGCAGTAAATAGAGAATCAACTTCTTGTGATGAAGCCTACTGATTCTTCTTCTGTGTTGTTGTGAATGTAGTGGCTTTTCTAGCAGGTATTTTATCTAGACTCGAAATTTTGATAATAAAGAGAAGTGTCTCGACAAGCATGCCAATGACCAATCCAAGAATTCCTCCAGCAGCGCTCTGAAGAAAGAGCAATGAACACCTCAATACAGAATAGTGAACCAGAGGAAATAGAGACAGTAGACAAAGGGTTGGGAGAAGAGGTCGGTTATATAGTTGCTGTTGCTCCACGTATGGAGGCTGTATCGAATTTAAGTACTTACCATTGCTGGGCTGTGACTAAATAAGGCCCTGAACGCATAATATCCCATCAGATAGCCAGTGAACATCGTTAAAGCAACATGTAAACCTGTGCCAAAGGACCAGAACTACTTAGCATTAAACTGCAAATCAAACTCTTATTTAATTCTAAAGGAACTTGTTTAAAAAAAAAAGGAGCTACAAAAAAAAAAAGGAGCTACTTAGCATCCTATCAGCGAACTTAACCTTGGACAAGCAGAAGAGGAACAAAAATGAAAAAAGTTTGTGGAGACCAGAGACTATACAAGTTAGTCATACCTAGACCATTAAAGACTCTCATACTCATATGGTCCAATCAGGAGGCAACTTAATGGGTCTGGTTTTATTGTTTAATTAACTCAGAAACAACAGTCAATGCTAGAACCAAGAACTGCAGCACGACTCAACAAAGTAGCAAGGATGAGGGAACAAAAAAAGCACTGGCTTCCATAACAAAAATGCACAAGCATACAAACAGAAAAACCAATAGGCAAAAACAAAAATACTAAGTTCTAGACAAAAACAGAAGCAATAGGCAAATCATCCTACTGGAACAACAACATCAGCTTCTCTTCCACTAGAATTTGCCCTTGGAAACTAATCTGGAAAACAAAATCCCCCAGAAGGTGTCCTGTTTTATGTTATTGAAGCACATTTCATGCTACATTTATATAATTGGCTTTTCTTAATAAAAAACGAAAAGTGAAATCACTGTTAAAAGTCGAGAATCAGAGTAATTATGTTAACTGCATGTACTTTATTCGATATGTACAGGTCAAATGTATAAATATTACATAAAATGCTCTTAATGATTGTTCAATAATTAGGAGGGAAGTTCTCTATTTCACCTAGGCATAAATTTCTATACTATAAGCCCCTACATCGTTCATCGCTCAATTCAATAAGAATTCTCTCTTGTTTTCTCTTTTCACATGGCAGCAAAGATTCTACGACCTTACAAGAGATCTAAGTAGCTTTTGCCTACCAGAGAGGAATGTCATTCAAAGTTATTTTATAGTTTACCATTCTTATTTCTTCTAATTTTTATTTTCTCCATCATTCGACCAAATTCTATCCTAAGTTGCTCGGACTCTTCACTTTTGATGCCGCACCCATGTCGACACGACATGCGTGTGGGTGTGGGATCCGTGTCCGATTTGGTCAACCAATTTTGGGTACTTTGACCAAAATTGATGGGAAAGTTTGGATGATTTTAATGATTTTTGTAATCAATACAAAAACTAAGGTCAAATTGAAGAAAATAGAATGTCTTTTATATAGAAATTTTCATGTCAGCCTTTTCCTTTAATCTCCTTCTAGGATTTTCTTCAAGTTCTCCACATAATATCTCATAATTTAGGTTTTATCACTATATTTTTTGATATTTTGATTATTTTTAGGCGAATCCCCGCACCCGTACACCCATATATGGATCCATATCCCCAAATCTTAAAAATTAGATCATGAAGGATCCAACCTCTAGATCCGTAACCATATCGGACACCCGCACCCGAGTACGAGCAACTTAGATTCTATCATCATGATGTTTGTGTTATTAATTAAACAGAATGGCAAAATCTCATCTCCAAAATGTCTCAATGCTTACATGTTCAGTTAGAAAGCTCAAGCTTACTGGTAAAATGATCTCTCATGAGTCTCATGCACTATCAATTGGTGTCAAGTGTTGACGATCTGTCCATGTCACCTACCTGTCAAGTCAACAGTCCACTTTGTTTATGACTGTCAAGTCCATTGCCCCGTCGGTACTATGTCATTACACAGTTACAGAATGTTATTGCATATACAAATTTTCAAAACCATGAACTGTCAGTGAGCATTGTTCAATCAAGGCTAGCAGCATGCTTATCTTTGTTAACAATCAAGACAAGTTGGGGGTCATTACTCATGCATGTCCTCAGTTTCCATTCATAGGACCACCATCATTCGGTTCTATTTGATGGTACCAAGTCAATTTTATTTTTTGACATTTCAGCAACGATATTACTGAAATAACTGCTTCTTTAACAGTGGTACTGTAACTTTTTCCAGATACTCTGCTCAGATTTCCAGTTTCAATCACAAATTAAAATGCTTCACCAACTTAAAATTAGAGTACATATCGGAAGGCAGGAGAACTCTTGCAACAATATGTTGGAATGTCTTTAAAGTTTATTCTCTCTGTCATAATTTTAGAAAATACTGTTTTTAATGAATTTATCACAATTAATATTTCCAAAAATCGGGAAAACATAATACTTATTTCATAACCCTTTTATAAGAAGGCTCTCATTCATCAATATATTCAATGAGCTATCTCTCTTCTTTTCTCTATTCATAAACATAAACTTCAATAGCAGAAAAGAAAAAACATTCACAAGTTACCATTACTCTGTGCAGCAAGCATGTGTACATGCATATTTCGATTTTCTAGGGTTGAGGAGAGCAGAGAAAACTGCAACCGCAAGCCTGGGCACAGGCATTGATTAATACCAAACTATGAAATGACTCGTTATACAAATAAAAGGGAAATGACAAAAAAGAGAGAAGAACGCAGAAGTTCCTTTTAAATTTTAGATCATACTTAGCAACTCGTTTGAAGAACAGAAAAAGAAAAAAAGAAGAAGCTCATTCACACATTCGTGGTATTTGATGTACTCTTCTTGTTGAAACCCAAATTTTATCCCCAATTTCAAGATTTTCTGTTGCATACCTATCTCTGTAAATTAGTATTGGAAGTTTACCTCTCCACCCAACATCTCTTTTTTTCTAAAATAAGCTCTCTATGTTACCTAAAAGGCAGGGATTCAAGATAGAATCCGAGTTGTTAGGAGCTGGACAGGAGCTTAGCGCAGAAGCTTGAGTTATTCAGCTATGGTGGATGAAAAGATAGAAGATGAAGAATAGAATTCAATAGGAAAGTGCACTTGTATATTCAATTGATGATACAATGCCTTATATAGAAATGAGAAAGAATCTTATCTTGCTTACTGCACTAACTAATTCAACAGCCCATAGCTGCTGATAAGGCAAAGCTAACTAACTTGACCAGCTGACTCCCTCAAACATCTCTATTGACAATTTAACACCAATTGTCCAATTATTCTGCCTCAAAATCTCAGGAGTTTATACACAATAAACTTAACACCACCATATGCATTCCCATGTTAAAAAAAGAAGCCTATTCCAATATTGATTTTACAGCAAAGAACTTGAAATGCCAAATTTTAAAGCATCAGGCAGGCAGGCATATCCCCCAAAAGAACAACATCAGTCAGCTCATGAGCTAACATAGTAGGCGTTCAATTTGCAACATTATGTGTTACCCATGCTATTTCACTTTCCACCAACAGTGATAAAATATTCAGCAAGCTCAGTACTTCATCCGTCTCAGTTTACATGACATCTTTTCTATTAAAAGACCCCCCACCCCACCCCACCCCACCCCCTTTTTTTTTTTTAATTTGATGAAGTAGATTTCATTAAAAGGCATCAAGAAGATGCAAGGCAAAAAATTAACTTTCTTTTGAAGCATTACTTTAGTATTTTTCTCAGCAAATACAATATGTAAAGTCAAATTAACATATTAACCTCTGTGTCCACATCAAACACCATAAGGAAGTAACAACTTAATCTTCACATACAACAAAAAATCTTACAGAAACAAGGCTCAGCTCATGCGACTGAAGAGAATTGTATAAATATACAGAGGCAAGAAACACTTGGAATTCTAATCAGATCTCCTAAATGATATTCCCTGGAACTGCACATGACAAAGAACAAGAGAACAAGATGACCTCACTAATCAAATATCAATCTCCCATATGCCTGGTGAAGCAAGAATTGTGAAGATATTGAAGCTCTGCATGACAGATAGTGATATAGGATCCTCTAATTTTCTTATTTACAGCAAAGCATCACTAATTTCTGTATGATTTTTGCCTCCAAGAACAAACTGCTTTATGGCTAGAAGTTAACAATAAGTAGAGAGAAACTTAGTGGCTAAAACAAGGCTGCCATGCGAACTGCAAGTCTGATTATGTATCATGCCTAGATACTAAAATATCTCCAACTCTATCTTCCTTGGCAACACCTTGTCAAATGATAAAGACATTTTGCCTATAATCTATGATATGAGGCTTGCCAAATTCCAGAAGAACATTTACAAACAATAATTCCCAATCTCTTTGAATCCCAACAAATACAACGAGAACAACATATCCAGTGTAATCCCACAAGTGGAGTCTGCGGAAGTAGGATATATGCAGACCTTACTCCTACCTTCGTGGGGAGAGCTGGTTTCTGATGAATCCCAACAGATGCAGTTATTCAAACTAACTTTCTTACGTCTACCATCAGGTTCTTAAGCTAATAAGAGTAGTCTAGCAAGAAATCTCTTGGAAGATGGATCCACATCTTTTCCAACTGAAACAGTCCTCTTAAAGTGGAACACAAGAAATTTGAGTAGCCCTATAACCTTCAATACATATTCTAAATGCTCATATGGGAAGCAATGTTATCAAAGGGATATAAGTGCAAAGGACAAACAAAACTGATGGTTTCATCGAAGAAAGGTGCAAAATCTAAATATAAAGACAATTAAAGAACAATAGCTGCAAAAAAAAAACAATTATACAAAAAGATATGAAAAGTTTTTTTGTTTTTTTTTTGGGGGGAGGGGGGGGGGGGGAGGAGGGACTGATATGAACAAGCATAATGAAGTGAAATAGTTATTGTTTAGTGATGCTATCTTCAAGTGAATAGTCATCTGAACTGAAGTGCTGTGCAAGCTGATTAATTTCCATCTCGTGTCAGGGCTTAACCGCAACGTCACACAAGACTTGGACAACAGAGATCTGAAGTTAACTCCTGGGTCTGAAACCTAGAGAGTTCCCAGGAAATCCTTTCTTTGTTGTCCAATAAAGGGGTATGTTCACATATATGTGTGTAGACTTAAGTGAGTGTAAAACCAACTTCACCTCATCAGATTCTGAAAAAGATGAATTGCATCAGCAATCACTCCTTTTCAAATTGAAACTTTAGACTAATCCATGCGAAAGCTCTTGAGCCACCATATTATGTTTTAGATCCCACAATTAAAACTACTCTAACTCCCACTTTAAACTGTCCTAATTTCAACCTTTGTTAAATCAAAATTGTGTTCAGTTCCTTTAGAAAAAAATTTGTGAATAATATCTATTTATCTATCTATGTATCTCTATATATATGTGTGTTACTTAGGCTGAGGGTCCATTGGGAAACAACCTCTCTACCTCTACAAGGTAGGGGTAATGTTGTGTGCACATTACTCCTCACCAAACCCCACTTGTGCGACTACAAGTGATATGTTGTTGTTGTATATATCACTGGACTAAGAAAGTTCAATTTTTTCCAAAAAATTAGTTTTTTCTTCGTGTTTTAACTCACTTCAACTTACATAAAATTTCAATTCTCATCCAATAGCTGATTCCAATCAAGGAAATCAATATCAATCAACTGTGTGCTCAATTCATACAAATTGGGATCGTCTATATGAATCCTATGTCTTCATTCTGCTCTATTCGGACTAATTTCATTCCAATACTTTGACATTAAAATTAGAACTAGGAAATAGAACTTCAACAATGCCAATAGATCATCATTATATGCGAAAGAGAGAAACTCACCAAAGCCCATTTGATCTTTATAAGAGGAAAAAGGTTCATCCACAGGTTTCCTAGGATTAATATCCTTCACCAGTTCATCATACGCCTTCCTCTCCGACGCTTCTTCTAGTTTCCTCAACCGAGCTTTGAGTTCCTCACTTTTTTCTCTGGGTCTTGGACTGCAGAAGACGAAATTGGATCCAGATAACAAGCCCATTAGATCAGGTCGTGTTGATGGGTTAGACCCGATCCAAATCGACCTCAGGTGTTTGTAAGGTACCGTGGTATGATCAGAAAGAGAGGACGCGAGTTCCCTCAGGTCATCGGAGAGCTCAGTTCCTGCGGAAGCTCCGGCGAGAAACAAATGCATGTTCTCAGTGGTTGAAATAATAAGGCCACCGTCTACGCCGTCGCCAACGGTGGTTGTCGCGGTGGCGCCGGTAGTGGAGGGGTGGCTGGAAGCACCATTGTTTTCTGCTGAAGTCATTTTAATCTGAGATTCAGAATTGAGTTTCAATCTTTTAACTGCAACTCAGATCAGGTTTTTGTTGCTATTGTTCTATCTGGTCAAAAAAAAAAAATATTAACTTCTGTATTGTTATTTTCCTTTTCCTTTTTTATAGTAGTAATACATTTTTAAAAATATACTTTTAATGTTATTTTGGAGACAACTAAAATGTCCGAAGAAAGGACGTGGAGTATAATATATCATTGTATAAAAATAATAGAAATCTTTTATTTATTAGGAGATTAAAAACAATATAAGGAGAGAAAAAGAAATTTATATATGACGACTTAGCTAGAAAAGTCATACGATAAAAATATGAGTGAAGTTTTATGAAAATACTTGGGAGTATAGAGTTGCATACATTATAGTGATTAAGGAGATGAATGATTGAGTCAAAGACTAAGCAAGTACAATAAGAGAAGGCTTAAAATACTTTCTTAGAAAGATAGAGTTGCATCAAGAATCAATTCTCAACTTTTTTTAATTACTGGAGACAGGCCCTAGAGTTCAAAAGTTTTAGGTTGAGCGGAACTCAAACAAAGTACACCAAGTGTAAGTTAAACGTCATATCACAAGAGGCGGATAAAAAAATGAAGATTGATACACAAGTCATTCTCAAGAGAGTGAGCTTTTAAGTACTTGGGTCACAAAGTTAGGAGATCGACGAGGACGCCATACATTATTTTGTAGTGAAGTTAACAAAATGGAGGTTCACATTTGATATCACATGTGATAAGAATATATCACCAAGAATTTAAGATTAGTGTTCTACCAGGGTTGTTGGATCGAATAAATTATACGTGGTGAAGTGCTAGCCAGTCAAAAACTTCATGAATTATTTAAAAGACGACGATTGTCGCATAAATAAGAACTCGTAGATGAATTTATGGCATATTATGAGAGATACGATTAGAAATAAAGATATATGAGGTAAGAAGGAATAAGTTGCCCTCATAGTGGATAAGATGCGTGAAGCGAGATTGAGATGGTTTAAGTATATGAAAAGGATGAACACATATGGCTCATAGTAAGAAAGTACGAGAGGTTGATAGTGATGGATTTGAGGAGAGGTAGAGGTAGATTGAAAAAAATAAAGAAAAGTGATTAGACAGGACATGATTATATCTTCAAATCACCAAAGATATATGATCCTAGATAGGAGAGCATGAAGGTCAAGAGTTATGATAGTCAATTAGTAAGTAATCCAACATTTTCTCTCTTCCTAATAGTAGAGCAGGGTTCTAATTTAGAGCATTTATCAATCCCCTTACCATTATTAGTATTATCTTATTACATTTTATCCTTCCCAAATCTACTTGTATAGTATTATGCTAGATATCGATAACCGACTTAAGATTTTCACAAAAAAGATTTAATTAAGAAAAAGTAAACACACGAATAGGTCAAAAAGAATTCAATATCTACAAATACATTGAATTCAACATCTTATTCAAAATTTGGATGAATCCCTTGATCCTACCTGACTCCGTCTCAATGGATATATCGTTGTTAGAATAACAAATATATTGCATAAACCAAATTAATTAATTTTGAAAAAAACTCATATATGAAAGTCCTCCAAGAGAAAGAAATTTACTCTATATTAGCATGAAATATATTTCAATAAAGAATTAGAAATATTCATACATATTTTTGTATGTATATGTATAAGTATAATTCAAAAATGTGTAAATTGTAATGATCAAAATCAGCATAAAGAGTTTCAACATTTACAATCAAATTGATTAAGGCGCACTCATCAGGCAAATCTTCCACAACAAAATTGTGAAAATTAGATTTTTGAGACGGCTAAAGGGATAAATAAAAAATTATATATGACTAAAAGGTAATTTAGTAAATAATTCATGCAAATGCTTGGTATTGCACTTTTTTCCTTATGGTTGTGTTTGGTAGGGAGGATATTTTTTGGTCGAAAATAAATTAATTTTTAACTTATTTTCTCATCTTTGATCGGTGAGTGGAAAATATTTTTTGAATTTTTTTTATTGTTTGATTATTAAATGAAAATATTATTTAGAATTTTTTTTTATTTTTAGTTAGAGAATAGAAAATATTTTTTAGGAAAATAGTTATTGATATTAAAATATTTCATAATTTGAAATATTTTAAAAAAATAAATATTTAAATTCTTTTTGGGGTGGGGGTGGGGGCATGGTAGAGTAAAAATTAAAAAATTTCAAATTTCAATTTTTTTTAAATATTTTTTTATTTTTTTGTATGGGGTGGGGGCATGTAGGGGGTGGGGGGTTAGGGGATGGGAGCACGGGGTGGAGTGAAAAATTAAAATTTTAAAAATTTGAAATTCTTGTAAAAATAAATTTTAATTTTTTTTGTATGGGGTGGGAGTGGGACGGGGGACTGAGTGAGGTGTTGGGGGATGGGGCGCGGGGTGAAATAAAAAAATAAAATTTTTAAAATTTAATTTTTTTTTAACAATAATTATGGGAGGGGGCGGGGCAGCGAGAGAGAATTAGGTGGGTCGGAGTAGGAATGGAGGAAAAATAAAATTTTCAAAATGTGAATTTTTATCAAAAATAAATTTTAATCTTATTTTATTTTTAAAAGGTATTAAATTTTTTTGGGGGGAGGGGGTCATGGTAAAAATGAGATTAAAAAAAATCAATTTGAATTAGATGAAAGTTTTTCATTTTTTCCTTAAATTTGAGAAAAATAAATTGATTTGAAAAATATTTTCTAAAATATTTAAGCCAATCAAATATAAAAAAATTAAAAAATAATTTCTGAAAGATATTTTCCTCGATACAAAACACACGCTATATTAACATCATAATCATTGAAACTATGTATGCTAATTTTCATCATTACAATTTACACGTCTTTGAATTATACTTGTACGTTAATTACGTTTAATAAGACGGTACGAACACACCATTCTAGAACGATATGTGTGTTTGCAATCAAAGGTGCTTTTTTTGAAATGTTTTGCTTATGTCAATACTTTCTATGTTTCAATGTATATATCTTATTTTTAAAATTTATTATAAATTTAAAAATTACGTATCATAATAATTTACAACAAATTTTTTTTTTAAAAATATATATATATAAATGTAACGACTCTCAAAATTTCATCTGAAACAAAAGAAACTAACATATATTATGCTTGAGACTTGGTCCAAATTTCCTATTGACGAAATCAATAAATTTTTTATTTTTATAGTGTCTAAATGATATCTTTTTTTAAAAAAATGTTTATATATATGACAAAAAAAAGTTGTTTGAAACTATTGCGAATTAATTACGTTTCAGTATATGTGCAACATGTTAATTTGATACCAACATGGATTGTGGTGCAGTGATAGTGGTGGGACTTCTTCACCTTTAACCAGAAGTCTCGAGTTTAAGTCCTGGGTATGGAAAAAATCTTGTTGGGAGCGCCACCCCCGAATGAGCCCTGCAGAGCGCGATCCGGATTTAGTCGGGGCTCCATGGACTCTGAACACTGGTTGGAAAATAAAAAAGAAAAAACATGTTAATTTGATTAGACATTATTTTAAAAAAAAAACTTTTTAAGCAGATAAAATTGAAACAGAAAAAATCGATTTAAAATGGGAAGTAACTGTAGACACTAAAATTTTGTAGGACTTTACAAGTTATGTTCGATTCTAATTAGGTTTCTTGGAGATTAATCTAAACCCTAATTTATGTCTATATAAAGAATATTATATTTTCTACGGAGATATATCAAATGTCTCATGAATTCTGAAGATATTCATAAAGAGATCAAAATATGACTCAAAAAGGTTCACATTATTTGTCAATAAAATAATATTTTTTCATATTTTATTTATGATTATAATTTATTTTCTATCATTTAAAATTTGTTACAACCAATAACGTCTTAAACTAAAATATGATTTGTAAAGCTAAGTTCCTTACTTAGAAATGAAATAGTGGCACACAAGGAAACGTTTACACTACTCAATTGATGATGTATACAACAAAAAATTAGGAAAAAATACAAAGACGATGACTGTTGATTAATATAGCGTGGTAGGTGTTTCTTGTGGTGTTGTGGTTTTCCCTAAAAAAGCTACCACGTTTCCCTCTCACCAAACCAAACTCCATAATGCCACCTTACCAACTTCTTACTATCTTTATCGAGTTTATCTGAATTTAATATTGCTACATTTTGTAATAAATCAAATTGTCATTATGTGATTAGTAATTAAGGATCATGGTATTATTATTTTTTTTGAAATTTTTTCATATTAATTTATGTATAGTAATTTACTAAAATTACAAACAAGAAAAGATCAATTTTAGCCTATAATTTGAAAAATATGACAGGTTTAATATTAAAAATTAAATTAGTATAGAGCTAATTAAATTCTGGATCCACTTGTACTAATACCAACGATCTTTGGATGCTTAGTTCTCTAGCCTAGCTTATAATATAAATAAGTTCCCTAAGCATACATATTTCTTCTCTCTCTCTTTTATTCTTTGTCAAAGCACAAACACAACAATGGCTCCAGCTTCAAATTTTGACTTCATCTCTAACACCGTGTGTGTCATGGATGCCTCCACTCGTCTCGGCTCGACCTTAGTCAAACGGCTACTTGCAAGTGGCTATATGGTTCATGCTGCTATTCAAAATACTCATGATGGTTTGTTTTTTTTTCTTTTTACCTCTTTCTTTTGGTTCCTTTGATAACTTTAATCTACACCCTCAACGTTGGAGGTGAAGAATGCTTACCATCTGAACAACTCTTCCTGTTGATATTTGGTTAATTATTTAGTTTCTCATCATTCAAAAAATCTTTTTAAATTTCTTTATTTCACTTGCATGTTTTTCTCATTTCAATTATGAGGAGTTGGGTTACTTTAATTTAATTAGGTGATCATGATGAGTTCTTGGGATCAAGTGTTGGAGTGGATGCATGTGACATGAAGAGACTTAAGAATTTTCATTTGGACCCTTTTGATTATCATAGTATAGTTGATGCTCTAAAGGGATGTTCTGGTTTGTTTTACTCCTTTGAACCTCCGAAGGACCAGTCATGCACTTATGATGTACGTATAAATACGTCCACTCTTAATTTTCACCATTTTTCAGTTTTGAGTTTAATTATATGTACCATTAGCTTAATTTTTTTTAAAAAAAAGAAACTCTATATCATCTTTATATTTCGTAATAAATAATATGAGTAACTTTATAGTTTGCTTTTCTCCCATCAACATCTCCCGTTCATAGCATATGTATATATATGATCTCTCAATCTCAGTTAGTTGATTACCTAAATTTCGGCTCGAAAAAGAAAATTCTCCCAACCATTTGAGAGAAGTAGTTGAGCGATCATTGAAATGTTCAATGAATTCCATTGATCATCACCGTTGAGTTGTCTCTTTTTGTTTGATTATATGGACCAACGTTTTTTTTTCTTTTGATAATATTCCAGGATTTTTATTTTTATTTTTTCAGTCAAGAATTGGACTGAGTTAATAGCGTACACCAAGTCACCAACTAATCAATGTGTCCAATTATCGGTGGGACGCGAAACTAAGTATAGCTAGTAGCTAGATATAACTGGAAATAATTTTTTTTATGACATATATAAATTGAATAGAAAAAAATAGTGTTCAAACATGTATAAAAATGAACAAGTTTATAAAGGATAAATTTATACCATTCTAGCTAAATTTATTAGGTAATCCAAAAGGCAAAATAATGAAATTAAGATATGAATTTTAGTGTACATACTTTAATTTTGTAATTAATGTTTATCCCCACAACATCTTCTAACAACTCAAAATAGACACTCTAACTCAACAAGTCCTGCCTAATTGGTCACCCCACCTATATATGCATGCAAGAGAAGTGCTAATTTAATTTGAGAATGATTTAATGATAATAGTATAGTTTTACTGTTAATAATTTCTTTTGAGAGAAAAAAAAAGAAATCAAAATTAAATTGTGGTATAGAATAAGTATATTAGTGTGACATAAAATGATTCTTTTTTTTAAAAAAAAAAAAGTCATAAATTATGTATATATATTTTTGCTGTATACTCCTTTCATTCTTAGTTTTATGTTCCGTTTTTAAAAGTTAATTTGACTAATTTTTAAAATTAAATTAAATTATATTAATTCGATATTTTAAAATAAAAAATTTAGATATTCAAAAATTATATACAAAGTACTATAAGTTTTAGTTTTTTCATATCAATAAAAAATGACAGATTGATGCATTAAAGTCTCCCGCTATAATTAATATGATTAAAAATACGTCTTAAACTAGCTAGCTTTATATATATTGGAAGTCCTTGAGTAAAGCTCTTCACATCCCAAATTGATCTCTTTAAATAACAATCCAATAGATTGACTCTCTATTATTTGGATTGTTAAAAAATATACTCTTAATTGATACCAGTTTCAGACATGAATAGTGCAATATGTGTAATGGATGCCTCGAGTTGTTTAGGTACAAGCCTTGTTAAATGTCTTCTTCATAGAGGGTATACTGTTCATGCAGCCCTTCAAAATTATGGTTAGTAACATTAATGTTAATCATTCCACTTACGATGTATGCGCGATTGCTCTCAAGATTATGTGGTTTAATTTGTGGCTCGACTTGTAACTAGGGTAAAAAGTTATAACCTTTCATAAGAAAGTAGAATTAATATAACTTTAACATAAGATAGAGTATCAACTAAGGTGTTGACTGATCAACATCTTTCCACTATCTTGCTTCAAAATTTTTTTTTTGTTGAGCCGATGATATATCTATCAGAAATGACCTCTCTATTCCCCGATAGGAATGTATTGGAGAAGTGGAGGTGAGGGCAGCACATAATGTACTGGAAGCATGTGCACAAACAGACACTATTGAAAAAGTTGTCTTCACGTCCTCAGCAACTGCAATTATTTGGGGACATCATGAAAATGACCAAAATTCTGCATCCAAGCTTCTTGATGAAAGACATTGGAGTGACATCAACTTTTGTCGTAAATTCAAGGTATGTATATGCAATACCCTCTTTTCTTTTAATTTATTTTTTGTGTTTTTCTTGAGTCAACGAAAATTAATGGTAAAAATTGTACCTAACTGAATTAATTAATTAAAAGTTCATGTACTGATCAACTTGAGCAAAAGATACAATCGTGAATACTACTACTTAGCTTGTGCATGATGTTTAATTAGAAGACTTTTGTATAATTTATTATTATGTTTTAATATGCTAATATTATAATAATCAATTCATTATGAAAATGGGAACAAAGTTACTTTGCCTATATCTAATGCATGTTTCAAAGTTCAAACTATGTTAGTTATCATGGTTAAGTAATAAATTAGATTAATTATAGTCGTATTATCCCATCTGTTTCACTTTGTATGGCCTATTACAATATGAAAAGTCAAATGATGTATTTCTTTTGCCACAATTCTTTGAATATCAACTATTGATTGTGACTTAATGGTATCAACTATTGATTGTGACTTAATGGTATATTTTTCTCTAGTTTCTAAATATATGAATTTTTTTTTTAGAAGAAATGATAAAAAAAATTATATTTGAATTGACACAAAAAATAACTGATCTGACTCTCTTATTCCAAATCAAATCATGTAAAGTAGAACAGAAAAGGTAGTTAGACATTAAATTAACCTAATTAACCAATATGTTAGCACACGATACTTTGATGTAACACGCCTAAATTATCAACAACAATCTCATTTTCTCACAAAGATAGGACTAAGGTCTACGTACATTTCACCTTCCCCAGATCCCACTAAATTTCTTATTGCAATATGACCAAATATGATTTGATTAATTTTTTAAATTATTAAAATGGACAGCTATGGCATGCATTGTCAAAAACTCTAGCAGAGAAGACAGCATGGGCATTGGCCATGGACAGAGGAGTCAACATGGTATCAGTCAACGCTGGACTGTTGATGGGTCCTGATCTAACGGTCACAAATCCATATCTTAAAGGAGCTGCTGAGATGTACGAAGATGGAGTGTTCGTGAGCGTTGATCTTGACTTCTTGGTGGAGTCCCACATTTGTATCTATGAAGAAATTTCAACTTATGGACGCTATTTGTGCTTTAATCACATCATTAACCAAACTGAAGATGCTGTTAAACTTGCCAACATGTTATCCCCTTTGCCTTCTTCACCTCAAAGGTACTATTTATATTACTATACATTATCTCATTTTTCACCCCTCAAAAATAACTATGATATTCAAAGTCTTTAAATAAATATTATGGTGTGCATACGTCTTATCATCGTCAAACTCCATTTGTAAAATTACAATGTCTACTATTATAGCAAATAATTATGAAGATTCTTTAAATTTTATAGGTTGGCGGTCTGTATATATAATTTCTTTCCAAAATGCAAATTCTTAATTTCTTGGTGATGATCTTTTGAACGCAATTGTTGATTATCAAACGTTGTTGTCTATGATAATTGAGGTAATTAATTAATATGAGGAGCTGGATCTCATACACTTTTCCTTTTTGATTTGATAGTTGGGAGAGTGATACAAGGATAATTCAAGAGAGGATAAGCAACAAGAAGTTGAACAAGCTTATGAGTGAATGCCAGCCACAGATCAATGGCAAATCAAGAGGAATGCTTATGAAAGTGTAAACATAATGGGCATTAATTATGAATTGTTTGGTAACCTCCATTCTTAGAAATTGTTGTCCAAGTTTATTAAAGTGGAAATATATGCTAAAGAAGGAAGTACTACCTCCGTCTCATATTATATGAACATCTTTCTATAAATATTTGTCTCATATATATTATATGGACACTTACTAAATTAAGATAGAATTAATTATTTTTTCCCATTTTACCCCACCATTAAGTAGTGTATTAATGATTTTTTCTAACTTAATTTAATGTACAATGATACAAATGAAGGGTAAAATGGTAAAATCCACTAGTGCATTAATGATTCTTAATAATTGTGTAAAATGGAAAGTGCCCATATAATATGGGACAGAGAGAGTATATATTAAGCTAAAAAATGGCTTAATATATATATGGCATGTAATTATGTTGATGTCAACAAGTCAATATTAGTAAAGCAATAATATAAGAGCACCATGTGACTTTTAGGGGACAAGATTTTGCAAATTGTATTTTGACGTGTGATATTATGTAATGATTTTAAAAAATTACATTCTATTTGAATGTTATATTCATTAGAGTAAGTATGAAACAATGCAATATGATATATTATGAAAGTTGAAACAATACATAACAACTATCGTGGTTTAATTTAAATCATGGACTCACGACATCCCACTGTAATCTATTGTTATATATACATATAAAAAAAAATAGTATTAAATAGTATAAGATATAGTTTACTAAATTATTCTTATTTATTACTGCTATTACTTGAGATCAAATCAAGCAATATTATAAGAAAAAATAGTTATTTAATTTAAGGATATAGTTGAAAATAATTGCTAATTTTCATTTTAAATTTCTAAAGTAATATACCTTTTTGGAACGAAGGAAATAACTAGCAAGGGTTATATTAAATTTTGAATATTACTATATATATTTGAACTTTCTATAACAAAAATTTGAATTTTGCCAGTGCTTGCTAATGAGATAAGTATATTACATAAAGGAAATGACCTAACTAGTAGCAAAACCATAGACACTACCATACATATTAAATGTCTCACATTTCCTCATAATAAGGACTCTCTCTAGAACTTGCTTCCTAACCATAGATTAATAAACCAACTTTGTCCACGTTACTGTACCATAATTTAACACATATTTATTCCAACAACAACATTACTATATTCCTTTTTATTTAATTTTATCACCTCCACAATAACAACACTAACAACAAATAAAAGAAAAATCTAAAGCATCCATCCATGTCACTACTATTCCCTTTTCCACCTTCTTTCATCACTTTTCTTCCTCTTTTCTTCTTCCATATAAGGAACAAAGAAATCATCATCACTTTATATTCTTAATGCTCTCTTTTTCCTTCAAATGTCTTTAAATTCTGTCCAAAACTCAACCCCAGCAGCACCATCACCAACAACATATGCCTCCCCACCAGTAGCAATAATCTTCACTATCATCCTCATTTTAGTTTTTTTCATAGGCTTTTCATCTATTTTCTTTTGTAGATGTTTCCTCCAAAATCTACTCTACACATGGCATTTACGAAATAGCGCTAACGGTACTCCAATTGACCCTAGGGTTTCAACCAATGGACATTTAGGTCTTGATCCCTCCATTATTAAATCATTTCCAACATTTACCTATTCAACTGTAAAAGATTATCGTAAAGAAACTTATGGTCTTGAATGTGCCATTTGTTTGGTCGAATTCGACGACGATAGCGTGCTTCGCCTCGTAACCTCATGTAACCACGTCTACCATCAAGATTGTATCGATCTTTGGCTCGAAACGCACAAGACATGCCCCGTCTGTCGCGCGACCCTAGACTCGCCCGACGTGATTAAAAAAAGGTCACAACTAACGACGATGGTGAATAGTAGTAGCAGTAATAATAATAATAATAATAATAATGTCATGCGTGATATTAATGAGGATGAATCGTTAGAAGATTCTTTGAGCATTGTAATTCAAGATGACAACAACGATGATGATCATAAAGAGGAAGAAGAAAGAGGATGTGATGAGAACTCGAAAAGGGCTAGTGCAACATTAGAACGTGTTGAATTACAAAATAGAGAAGCAAAATTTTCGAGATCGCATTCGACGGGGCACTCGATAGATAGGGCTAGAGGAGCTGAAGATAGATTTACATTGAAATTACCAGAACATGTGAGGGCAAAAATTATAAATGGACATAATTCAACAAAAAGTTGCATCAGTTTTGGAGAATACAAAAGCAAAAAAACTACTGGAAATGGTGGTTTTGGTGAAGTTACAGACTCATACAACGTAGATATCAACAAATTAGTATAATTTTCTTTCTTTTTTTCTTTTATTTTATTTGGCTATTTGATTAGCAAAATGCTGATTTATTAAATAGCAAACGTATCTTCTTTATCCATAATATATATCCATCCATTTCTCATATTTTCATTTTTAGTATGTTCTTTCTAACGGTTCTTTAATTTCAACTTTGAGAGAAGTAATAAAAATATCTTCGAACTTGATGTAAATATTGATTTCATCCCTAAACTATTGATAAACTTAAAAATACTCTCCAACTTGACGAACTAAGCTTAAATACACCCCTCCTACTTTATGCATAAAAGTGTGTTATTCACACGCCACATGTGAAACTTTTTTTTTTATATACTGATGTGGCATACACATCTATATAATTTTAAAAATTAAATATAGCCATTTGTTATTTCTTCAATCAAAAAATAAAATACTATTTGTTATTTCTTTAATAAAAAAGAAAAGTAAAAAAAGAAGAAATGTTCTAGAAGTTATAAAGTTGCTTTTCAGCTATCTTACTATATAACTCTTTGTTCTTCACGAAAATGCTCTGCTATCTTACTGTATAACCCTTTAATAAAATCAAAGAGTTTTAACTTAGAAAATATTGATTAAAGTATTGATAAGTATTTATTTAGTTATTTTTTAATTTTGTTATGATTTTGCTTGCGTTTTTTAACCTAATTAAATTTTAATTTGAGATTTTATAGGATTTCGTTTGCTTCAGTATTGGTAAATTTTATTTTTTTAACCTAAAAATCAAGCAACTAAATATGAGAATGAAAAAAAAAATTGAATCTTGTTTTGAGGTCACTGTTGATGGAGGAGATGTTAAATAGGAAGAAGAAGGGACTAGCCATTGTGATAAAAAATCGAAGGGGAATTTTTTTTAGAAAAAGAAAATTAAGGTTGATGTGGCCTTTTTTTGAAGTCATTCACGCACCTAAATAATTTGTAGTCACTTGCTATGTCATGTGACATGAGAGAGGTATATTTAAGTTTAGTTCGTCAAGTTGGAAGATGTTTTTAAGTCTGTCAATAATTTAGGGACGAAATTAATAATTCGTACTAAGTTCGAGGGTGTTTTTTGTACTTCTCTCTTCAACTTTTAGTATGTTATGATCATAAAATTGATAGACATTTTAAAATATTTGACATATTTTTTATTTAAGATTATAAGATTTGAATTTTTTTTTTTTTATGTTTTTAAATTTAATGACCTCAAGTCAAAATAAGACAAACGAATTGAAATTAAAAAATGATATAGTATCATTGAGGATTTATTATAATTAATTTTTTTTACATGCTTTTTGCTTCTCACTAATTTTGAGAAATAAATGTACTCTTTATGCCAATTCAACAAGATTCTTTATTCCAGTTTAAATAATCTAGAAGTATAATAGAGTTTTCTAAAATATAAATGTGTACTCGATAATTAGGTACATTGGAGGGCCTTGAATATTTTTTCTAAAGAAATCATAACTAAACCTATATTCTAATATTTGTATGATATTTTTTACTTTTCATTGAGAAGAGTCAATTTAATTAATTTCTGAACTTAATTATTTGAAGGTTACATAAAAAGCATTATCTAGAAATTTATATAATTTTGAACCTAATTTTAAAAAACAAAAAATATCACGAGAAACAATAACATGATTAATACATCAGGCACATTTTTTATCTTTTTGAAATTTTAAATTACAGAATTGTTTTCTTCCATTTTATGTATTTTTATTTAACTATGGAAATTTTTTTAAAAAACTTTTAAGGCTTATGTTTAAAAAAAACAAGATAGTACTAAAACTAAAATAAAATTTTAAAAATTAAAAGTACATAAAAATAGAGCACAAAATATAGAAACTCGTAGTATTTTTTATTTTTTTTTAAAGAGTGTAGATTTCTTCTTTGGGATTTCTCAATTGCAGAACTACTTCCTAAATTTCACTCCGTTCCGATTCAAAACTGATCCAACCTCCGCCAGTGCAACAACTCACACACGAACTTCGCCATCTCCGTCACTGACGATGGATTCGCCGGCGAGCACATTCAATCCGAACAAGCGTCTCAAGGAAGAGTTACGATTTTCTTTAAACAACAAATCGATAAATTGCAAAAAATTTCACTTTGTTGTGTTCTGAATTTTGGAAAATTGCCTTTTCGATCATTCGTTTCAGGTTCGTGAGCAATTTAACAGGAACTTCAATGATGGAATTATTCCTTCTCATTACCACTCTCTCTGTAAGAATCTATTCCTATACTGTTTATTTATTTATTTCTTTAGTATTATGTGTTTTAATTTAATTTTTGTTTGTGTTGTGATTCAGATGCTTCTCTTTCTACGTTCAGTATGTTCCAGTACCAAAAAAGGTGTGAAATAGCACAACATTGTATCATTTTTCTTTTTGTTTTGGTAGTTTATATGGAACCTGAATATTTGCAGTCATTTGGAAAGCTAGAAATAGAGAATGTTATTATTTTGTAATATTTTGACTTATAGAAAGTAAAGAAAGGACTGTACAGTATTCTGAATTCATCCTCCTACCTTGTTAGTTTATGTTTTACATCAAATAATAACTGAAGTCCTAGAATTTTAAAATTCATTTATATTTATCCTCCAAAAGGACATTCCATTGGTTCTTAATTTCTGGGCAGAAAAAGCTCAAGTAGATCCACTAACAAGAAATAACTAAGTCAATTTTTCCATCGTGCAAAATACTTCTGGATAAGTTAGTAGTAAAAGAGCAAATGTTGAAGCAAGGGAAGATTTGAACTAACTGAACCTCCTAGGCAAGATGAAGTAAATGGTGTATTAGTATGATTCCTAACAGGTCCATGAACATGTTCTTTAAGGGGCACTGGATCTTTCAGGGGTAAAGCTGAGGACATTATCGGGGACTAATGGTTGGTTTGGGAAGAGTATGAAAACTTAAAGGAAGTAGGCCGAACATTCTATAATTCCATTTGGAGTGAAGTGAATGAGACTTGGAACATATTTGAAGCTATAAAACTGGGAACTAGAGTTTTGGGATAAACCTAGGGCTATTTCTCAGGTAAAAGGTTTTGAGTGAAACCAAGTGGCAATAAATGTTTTTTATTGAGGAGATACTATCACTGAGACCTTTCTCAAGAGATCACTAAGAACTATTATAGTGGTATCATCCGACTTGCCATGTAGCAAAAATACTAAAATATTGTCATCTCAATTTCCTTCGACCCAAAAAAGGTCTAGGTGAGTTTCCCGAAACATACTTGAAATGTTTAAAAGGAACTTTTAACTTATTGAACTTTTTCTTTACATGTGGTTTTGCTGTGAAAGCAACTTTATAGGAACGAAAGCTACAGAAAGGATAGGGATATTTGGCATGGTAAATATATAAGACAGAAGTTCTTAGGATATGTACTTCTCTTTCATTCTGAAGAAAGAGTAAGTGGAATATTTGTAGATCAAAAAATCCACTGAAGCAACAGAATGAAACTGAAAATCTAATGCAAGAATTCCAAAAACCAGAATAGATGAGTAATTGCTAGACCTCTCTCTTGTCCAAAAGAAACTCCCAGTTTTGAAGTTGGGTGTGAAACTCGTAATACTAGTAAGAGAAAAAAAAAATCTTGGATAAAGCAACAGATACATTGGCCTTTTATCAAATTTATCAACTACTAAAATCTTTTACTAATGTGTTGATCCTGCAGTGGTCAATGAACTTCCTGAAGACCTGTTCTTTTTAGTTTGATCACTGTTGCCGAAAATCATAAGTGCTTGATTAGTTGTATTGTTTGACTAAAGAAGTCTTAGCACTTTGTTCGTGACATTATTGTACTTTATTTCCATTTCCTTTTCTTGTTTCACAATTTATTTATGTAGCCAATCACCGTATCACTTCACCCCTTTGTGAGGCATCTGATCCTAATTCTGCAGAGACCTTGTCGAAGAAAGATGATAGCATTAACGCGGTTGTTTATAAGAAGAACATGGGATCATATCTTGCTGCAGCAACTCTTGATGTCCTCTATGTTGTATTTCCAGTCATTTTATGTTTAACTGTAAGTGTTGTGTCTGTCCTATAATACTAACAATACTTGTGGTTCACTTTAACATGTCCAATAAATGAACGGAAAGATCTCTATTTATATTAACATCTGAATGAAAAGGAAAGAGAAAGAAGATTTTGTTATAGACTGGTTATTGTTTCTAGTCATTTGTTGATGAAGTAGTTGTTTCCTGTGTTCTAGATGATCTTCAGTTTTGACAACTTGATTCAATACTATTCTTAATCAACTGAGTAACTATTAAACTCAGATTCTGGCAGATTGGACATATACTAATGCAGTTGGGATGACCTTATTGGTGACATTCTTTATTATAGCTAGAAGGTAATCAAATCATAGAATTCTATAGCCGTTCCATGAAGCTATTTACATGCATTTCATGTAGCTTGTTGTATGTAAAGGTATTTCATGTTCAATGCAGATCTGGAGTTTCTGTTTCTCAGGAAGAGGGTGTCCGGTCTCTTAGGACAAATATATCTGCATACAGGGTTGCTATGGTAATACAGAATAATCATTATTTACATAATGCTTTCATGTACTTTAGTCGCTTTTTATTGCTGGAGTTACTATTTATGATTTTAATTGCTGCAGAATTTTCTGACATGCATATGTATTTTGGCTGTTGACTTCAAGATATTTCCTAGAAGATATGCTAAAACAGAGACCTACGGTACTGGCTTGGTAAACAACTATCTTTATTCTTGTGAGAAATATAGGAGAAAATATTATTGAATTGTGTATTTACATTATTACATAATGACCCTATTTATAGATACTACGATACAATCCAATTCCAACTAAAAACAACATACTATTCCTATTCCTATTCTAAATAGGTCTATATACTCATATTCCTATTCTAACAATTCTATTGCCATATTTGTGCTTATACCTTGATGCGTTCATGAACACCGGCTGAGCGATTGGGAACATCCCAATCCGCATTTTCTCAGTTATTAGGCAAATGATTTAGATTGCATCAGTTCAAAAAATTCTTAAGGTGAAGTTTTCTTTGAGATATAGAGATTAAGGATTGAGCTGACAGTAAGCAATTGTAATACTAAGGGTTATTTCTGGAAAGGAAAAAAATGGAATATAAGAGATGATCTGATGGTATTGTTTCTAAACGAATGGAATAGAAGAGATGATTTGATGCTATGGTTTTCTAGAGTAGACCAGGTTTGTTCTATGTCATTGATTAGTGTTACTCTGTATACTTTCTTCTTGTTCCAAACACAGCAAGATTCCTTGTATAGTTTTTAAAATTGCATTTTCTCTCTCATTTTAGGCGTTGACATGTTAAATAAATCCTAGGTAGCATTACACTAACATATGCTTATTTGTAAGTTGTCATTATGAAAGTTCTTCTCTCTATTTTTCCTTCACCGTTGTTCGTCTTATTATAGTCAGTTCCATCGTATGGAGCTCAACTTCATTGGTTCATTCTTTTTGTTTTGGTTTTTCATCCTGTTTCTGTCAGCTTACTACTTCTGATGAACCTTTTGCTGAAATGTAAATTGGAGTTAGAATTAAGTACCTTATTTTTACCTTCTGGTTATATCAGATGGACATTGGAGTTGGTTCGTTTATTGTGGCAAATGCATTGGTTTCCCGACAGGCACGTGGAATTGCACAAACGTAAGTGATGATTCTCGATTTGAACTTTTATCATGACCATTGATGAGATGTTACCTCTTGTGGATGGTGCTATATAGTTTGATATGTTTCTCTTTAAGGGTCGTTTAGTAGGGTATATAACAATAGTACTGAATAGGGTGTGAATAGGGTGTATTGGTAGTGCTGAGATTAATTATGCTGGAATTATTCTTATCCACTATTTGGTTTGGTGTATAAAAAATAACATGTATTGCATCATTTCAAATACTAGTATTATTTTCTCTATTACTTCAAGCCAAACGGCTCTAAGAATTTTCTGGCTATCACATATATATACTTCCGTTGCAACCAACCTAGGTAATTCTGTGTGTAAGTAAACCATGTGAAGATAGCAGGGTGAAAAGCAAAATAAGCAGAGAATTTGTTACTTGAATTGACTTGTCCCTTGCCGTGCTTCAACGTTTTTCCCTAGTTTATATGTTGCACTCTAATTTTATGGCTGACCAATAAGAGTTGAAAATAGCACTCTCATTCATGCAAGCAGGTAGAATTTTTGTAGTTAAGTTTGCACTGAAATACAGTGACAAGGTCATGTTGCCTTATCAAATAATGTGGATGCCTAAAGCAGTAATGTTTGATGTCCACAAATCACTGACTATTTACATTTTATCAGATGCATTAGGAGCTTTAATGGGAAAATAAAAAGGCATATTTTCATACTATTAATTGATAATTGATCAGAAGGTATTAAGAAGAATTGTATTGCACTTTTTTAGTTTCATTCTAGATTGGCACTGCCTTATATGTCTAGAATTGGACAGTGACATAGTTATATCCTAAAGCATCATAATATGGTTTTCTCCATACAGCTGTAAGTTCGCATGTGGCTACCATGTCAATCTTCTATTAAGGGCATTTATTTCTAGGGGATGTTGCAAGTATAACATTTAACTCCTCACCACTATTCATTCCCTTTAATTGTTACATCTTCTGTTTGAGTCTAACCAGTTTGAGTGGGGCCTGTGGTTTCAAATCACTGCCTTGGAGAGTTGGAGTTAATTACTAGGTTTCATTTAGCAATGCCAAGAAAAGGGCACATGGCACTGCTCTACAAATATCCAAAAAATGTTTCTTTTTGTCCATTTCTGGGTAACATATGCTACAGATTCCCCTGTACTAGGTACATCACTATTATGCTTTTTCTTAGGTGATCTTTTCATTCCATGAATTTCTAATCAATTATCCTATTTGATTCTTTGGACTGTTCAATGTATCTCTCAACCGGTCACCTTTGTAAACTTAAAATCTCCTTGGTGTAGCATTAGTGAGTTCTCTTTTTGTTTGAAAAAAAATTATTGATGAAGAAAGAATATCTTTTTCCTGGAATCCATATAGCTATATATAACTGAGTCCTCTGTACTAGCGCTTTCAATCAAAACATAAAGTGGGATCATGTTTTTTCCTTTATAAAAGACAGAATTCTGTTCCATTACTATTATAATTGATTCTCTTCTTGATTTTGATAAGGGAATACATTCCTCTGTACTAGGTCTACAAAAGTACAGTTAGATCATGTTGCTTGATTGAACTGTCATTCAATATCTGGTCTGTAATTATCTAATATTTTCTTCTCCTATTCATTTGATAAAGAAAATTTTGCATTTTCTTAATTAACACTTGCATTTCCAGGAATTTGAGAAATGCAATTTCTTCAACTTGTCCACTCATAGTCCTGGGATTTGCTCGAATCTTTTTCACTTCAAGTGTTGATTATCAGGTTAATGGAATCCTAATTCTTCTACATTACCAATGTTATTCTTTTTCTTAGGAGGGGGTGGGGAGGAGGGATTCAAGGGGGTACACTTCAGCCCGTGATAATAATCTGGTGAGTTGATCTCTTGAATGTGCAGTGTATCCACCTCCAGCCCATATGATGCATGCCTGAAATCACGTAGAAAATTTTGAGAATGTCTTGTGATACGCCAACTTAATCATGAACTTTTTGGCCTTTTTTTTTTATATATGTCTTTCTGATTAATTCCAACACATCCACAAGATGAGTGCCATAGAAATGCAGACGCCAAGCTAGCTGTGTGGTTTACAAGATTAAAAATGACCACGTTTGTCAGAGGGTGCAAGTAACACATTGAGGATAATATAAGAGAAGGTTGCTTGAGATCGTTTGATCATATCTTGCGTTAATCTCCAGATACACTGCTTAATAAGTGTGAAACCAAGGTAGTATGTGTTAATATGGGACGTGGTAGACCTAGAGTTGCAGGGAAGGAAGTTGTCTCAAGAGACCTGCAATTTTTTGGAACCAAAAGATAGGGTACAATGAAAGTAAAAGCTCTATATAGGCAATTAGTCAGGGATATGTTTAGGCCACATTTGTTCTTATTAAGATAAAGACGTCTGAATTTGGGTACATATCTAAATATTATGATGTGCATTAAGATTTTAGATGTCTGAAATTGAATACACATCTGAAATATTAAGATATTGTATTAAGATTTGTAAAGTAAATAATTAAACTTGTCTTTAAACTTATTAAATATAGAAGTTAAAGAAATTATATATCACAAAATATTTAAAAGAACTATATGACGGTTGGTGGTAATGGCCAGCGTTGGAGGTTGTGGGCGCTGATTGGAATAGTGTTGTGGGTAGTAGGAAGGGGTGATGGTAGTTGTTGGTGGTGGATAATAGTGATAGCTAATGGTAGTTGTGAATAATGATAGTGATTTACGTTACATAATGGTGACTAAGGGTGGCAACGGACCGGACCGGTTCCAAAAGGACCGATTTTACCGGAACCGGTACCGATTCCGTAAAGCCCCCTAATGTACTTGAACCGGTTCTACCGGAATTTCTGGGGGGTTCCGGCCCGGTCCTATAGTTACCGGGTTGGAACCGGATCGGACCGGTACAGGAACCGGTTCCAACGGGTTTTTTTTTTTTAAATTTTAAATTGTTAATTTATTAACTTGTATAGTTGTATTATATCTATATTTTTATTATTATTTAAATATTTCTTATATTTATTAACTTATTAT
>JBCEWC010002032.1:0-36775 GCA_038996855.1 Solanum aculeatissimum
TTTATCCTGGGAGGAAGTAATCCACAAACCTCAGGTACAGTGAGGGGATTAAATTCCTTAAGGACACACAGTGAATTATGTGGACTCAGATTATTAGAAGTTTTGTATTCTGTCTTTCCATTTCAAAGTTCTATACGGGGATAACAAATATCACTAGTGAACAATGTAAGTATGATGTTAACTCGGATAGAGGATTAAAGGCTCAATAGACAATGCTCAAAATATCAACCTTGTGAGTCAATAATGTGGTAGTAATTAGCATGACAATTAAGTTATTAATATGATGTGATTATGTAATAGTGTTATATCTCATAAATTTATCCCTTTTATGTATTTAAAACAATCAAATTGATCATTATTACCCTTTAATTTTCACACCATAAAGTAAAAGTAATCAAAATGACAACCAACCCTATTTATTGTCACGACCCAAAATCGGATCGCAACTAAAGACGAATAAAATAAAGCGGAAACAACTCATATAACATAAGGAATCTCCCAAAACCTGGAGTCATGAGTACAAAAACATCTAAAGCAGTACTGAAGGATAAATACAACTGTCTCAAAGGAAAATACAAGGTTGTCTCGTAATATCTGATACATAGTCAGATAGAAAAAAAATAAAAGTGAATCCAAAGATCCACGATGAGTCGAAGTTTGAGCCTTACCGTAAAATTCTGGGTGATATCCACAACACTCTGATAGATTGATCAATTACCCTATCCCAAACTTTGTGTACGATCTCCAGGGGATGATACAAAGTAGGGGTGAGTACACCAAAATATACCCAGCAGGTTTGACCGACTGGGTAAGAGAAATCGAACAAGTAATGTAATAACGAAGAATCTTACACCGGCATCCAAAAAGGGTTAGTACCAGTGGCGTACGCAGGATCTTTTCTAAGCAGTGTCACAATTTAAAAGACAAGATAGTTCAAAAGAAAAATTAAAGAAGTTTTTGTTTTAGAATAGTAAACTTTATAAAAAAAATTATTTAAATAATATAAAATTTAGATTAAATTAGTCTACTCTTATATTAAGATAATATTATAAAATTTTAAATTAAATTTCTCACGCCTTCACATTAGTAAATAAAATTTTATACAATATTATTCAACAGATTATATTACAAATAAATTACTAACATCTTGAAAAATATATGAAAAAAGAATAAAATTATTATTATGAACAAATAAAAATTAAAAAACTTCAAGCACATAATAAAAAATAGAATTAAACGAAAATACTAACATGGAGATTGGAGACTGGAGATGGTGAATGACAGTGATTAATGAACAAGATTTTTTTTTTTGAAGAAACTCATAAGTCACAAATATATAAATATAGACGGCGATTGATGAACAAGAATTTTGTTTTTTGAAGAAACTCATAAATTACATATATATATAAATATAAGGAGTCTAACAATATTTTTATTTTTATCTAACTTTAATTCTAATTGATAAAGGACTCAAAGATTTTAAGTTTTATTTCAATTCTATTTCTAAAATTAAAAAAATAATATATTGATTTTGAATAAAATAAGTGAACTTCTAAGTTTTTAATGAGGAGTTAAGAAGAGAAAAAAGGTGTAGGAAAGGAAAAACACGAAATGTTGCAAGGGGGAATCGAACCCGGGACATCTAGGTTTCTAGTAGAGGGGGAAAAAGAAAACGTTGCAGAGGAGAATCGAACACAGGAGGCGAATGTGCCCTTTGACGTCTCTAACCACCTGAACTACATACGCCTTTGTTTAATGTAGTGTCCTTTCAATTGCTTTATTGTTAGTATATTATTTTTAATATATGTATATACACGTATATTTAATAACAATAATTGACGAAGCCATGTCACGTGACACCCCTTGAGTACAGGTAAATCCGCCCCTGGTTAGTACACAATAATATATATATATATATATACACACACACACCCATCATAATAATTAGAAATGTCCTCAATAACCCATAATGCCACGAATTCAATTATAAATGTAATGCACAACTCATCAATTCAAATATCAAATGTGTCACAGTCTTGCCACCTGCCCATGGTCAAGGTAATATAATGATGTCAAATCCTTACCACTTTCCCGGTTCAAGGTAATAGAGTGATGCTAAGTCCTTGCTATCTGCCCGTGGTTAAGGTAATATAAAGTATGAATCTCGCCCTTGCCTTCTACCCGGGTCAAGGGGTAGTACCAATGTGAAGCGTAATGCCCTTGCCTCCTACCCAGGTCAAGGGATGATACAAGCCACAAGCAATAGGTGCAAATCAATGGTGCAACTCAAATATGCATGAACACATGGGTAATAATATTAGAGAAGATGTATCGATGCATGAAGCTCATAATAATCAAATATATTTCAAGAATAGTATCAGATGCCATAATTAATGCTTAACTCATTATTTTGGATTAAGTTGTCATAAATTATATCAATAGCCAGGAGTACCAGTGATACCGGACCTACTCGTCCCAAAATAGATAAGCAAATCATTGTTATTGGACCTACTCATCCCAACAAGTAATTATATCACCTCAGGGTATCTCAACATTCATCATTTTTGCCAGATTTATTTTCATGGGTCTCACAAGCCTCATTTAATCACTTTTTATCTAAAGTATCAGCATTTTCCCATGTTTTATCTCAATTCATCAATAGAAACAAAATTATATCATAATTCAGCTCGAACGATGTCAAATTTTCATCATTTCTCCAAATATCAACCCGAATATACAAATAATCATCTAAGCCTCACGATTATCACATGAACATGGTCAATAACTCAAATTCAGTCCCAAGAAGGTTAGTCAAACCTACCTCAAAGCCAAAATCACACTTGGATAAGGTTTTAATCAACTCAAACCTCTAAACAAGCTCCAAATCAATCAACCACTATCAAAATGGATACTACACATCAAGAGGAGCATTTTGATACCCATATTGGCATAGTTTAGGCTTAAGGGGCAAAATAGTCAAAATTAAGGCTAAAATTTAAAGTTTTCAAATTTGAAAATTGACTTTACAATCAAGTTCTACATAAAAAATAGAATCTGTGGATGAAAATCCCACTAAATTTGAGTTCAAATCGAAGGAGAAATAACCATTTAAATTTTGAATCATGTTCTTGAAAATCCATAAAACTGGAGGGTTGAAACAAAACACTTCAAGTCAAAATCATAATTTAAATACTGAAAATAAAAGAATTTGTGTTTAGGAAGCTTACCCAAATGAAAATCTATGAAAAATATTGCTCAAAATTGCACCTCCAAGCTTTTGAAACTCCAAAAATGGAAGAAAATGATGTAGTGGTCAAAATGGAGAAGAAGGGGTATTTTCAACAAATAAAAATAAAAGAAATCTGGGTTGTTGACCTGTTGACCCACAGTCATATTTACCAACACCTTTCAAAACACACTTTTTGACCCCCCAGAACTCATTCAGAACCCTATAAATATGAATCAAATATGCAACCCTATCAGAAACAACATTCCGGACGCAACGGAATCATCAAAAATCAGTTTTAAGGTCTTCCCACCACATTTACCAATTCAAGTCAATAACACTAATTTAAAACTCAAAATACCAAAACTTCCCTCGAAAACTCCAAAAATTATGACGAGACTATTCTTAGCGTTAGTTTCACCATCCGAAACTATTGGAACTGTCAGAATTCCGATCCGAGCTTTCGACCTCCGAATGTTGACCAAAATTAAACTTTGATTATGGAAATGACTAAAATCACAACTTTGGGCCTAAAAACCTCATTTTAACTCCAAATTCAGTTATGCAACTTCCTGTAGTTCAGTTTCAACATTTTGGAACTATTGGAATCAACGAATCCCTAATGCAACCTCTGAAACTCAGAATGACACAAAAACTCACTTTTTCAATAACTTAAGCCTTTAAAAATGCCAAAATTCATATTTTTCAACTTTCAAAACTCAGGATTCCAGTTCCAACCATTCAAATAGTTCAAAATAGGCCCAAACCAACTTACAAAAGAGTAAAATAGTAATTTTTATAGAAAATGCCAGAAATGACCAACCAGGTAATTACATCATTGACCGTTAAAAAGAATGTTCATCCCCGAACATAAGAAAAAGAGGAGTACTTGAAGCCTCAAAAAGGTTGGGATATTTGGCCTCCATGTCAGACTCCAACTCCCAAGAAGCCTCATCAATAGAATGGTGGCACCACTGAATCTTCACAGAAGGTATGTCTTTGGATCTCAATTTTTGAACCTATTTGCCCCGTATAACTATAGGCTCCTCAACATAAGACAAATTTGATCCCAACTCAACTGAGTCATATGAAATCATATGGGACTCATCAGGAATGTATCGACGGAGCATAGAAACATGAAAAGAAGGATGTACTGATGATAATCTTGATGGTAATGTCAACTCATAGGCAACCTCACCAACTCTCCTGAAAATCTCAAAAGAGCCAATGAATCTGGGACTAAGCTTTCCTCTCTTTTCAAATCTCATCACACCCTTCATGAGTGAAACCTTTAGCCAAACATTATCACCAACAGAGAATTCAAGAGGTCTAACTCTCCGATCAGCATAGCTCTTCTGGCGACTTTAGACTGTCAAAAGTCTACTCTGAATCAGACAGACTTAGTCTATGGCATCCTGAAGCAAATCAACACCTCAGTTGAATCTGCATCAAACCATCCAATGAGTGATCTACACCTTCGTCCAAACAAGGTCTCAAATGGTGCCATCTGAATGTTGGAATGATAACTGTTGTTATACGCAAACTCTGCCAATAGTAGGTGTTGTTCCTATCGGGCCCCAAAATCAATAACACAACCCCAAAGTATGTCCTCCAACAGCTGAGTGGTGCGTTCGGACTGACCATCTGTCTAGGGGTGAAAAACTGAACTCAAATCCACTCTAGTACCCAAACCACGCTGAAGACCCCCCCAAAATTAGAAGTAAACATAGATCCTCTGTCTGAAACTATCGATACTGGCATACCATGCAATCTGACAATGTCTCGGATATACAATCTGCCAATTGCTCTGCACTGTAGCTATTCTTTACCAGTATAAAGTGTGCTAACTTGGTCAAACGATCAACGATCACCCAAACTGAATCAGACTTGCCCAAGGTTATGGGCAAACCTGTGACAAAATTGATAGTTACTCTTTCCCACTTCCACTCACGAATGAGCATCCTTTGCATCAATCCATCAGGCTTTTGATATTCATACTTCACTTGTTGGCAATTTAAACACTTGGCCACAAACTCTACTATATCTATCCTCATGTCAAACCACCAATAATGTTTTTTAAGATCATGATACATCTTAGCCACATCCGGGTGGATGAAATATCTAGCACAGTGGGCCTCCTCTAATATCAATCTCACCCAATCCCTAACTTTAGGCACACAAACTCTACCACCATTAACCCTCAATACACAATCAGAATCAATAATAGCCACCGCGATTTCACCTCTTAATATTTTATCATGCAGAATATGGTGTCCTCAAACTGGTGAGTACATATTTGATCAAGTAAAGAAGATCTATCCTTAACATATGCCAAAATAATCTGAGGAGAAGAAATGTCCAAACGGACCATCTGCCTAGCAAGTGTTTGAACCTTTAGAGTTAAGGGTCTCTCCTCAGCCCTTAAGAATGTCAAACTCCCCATACTAGTAGTCTTCCGTCTCAAAGCATCTGGCACCATATTAGCCTTCCCGAGGTGATAGAGAATAGAGATATCATATTCCTTAAGCAACTTCAACCACCTACGTTGTCTCATGTTCAGATATATTTGAGACTCTGGTGATCAGTAAAGATCTCACAATGCACCTAGTATATATAATGTAGCCATAACTTCAACGCAAATACAACTGCAGCCAACTCTAAGTCATGGGTAGGGTAGTTTTTCTCATACACCATCAACTGTCTAAAAGCATAGGCTATCACCTTTCCTTTTTTCATCAATACACCACCCAACCCCATACTAGAAGCATCACAATATACCACAAATAGAACTCCTTTCTCGGATAAAGCAAGAATGGGGGTTGAAGTCAACAAATCCTTGAGATTTTAGAAGCTTACCTCACAATCATCCAACCACTGAAATATCACAACCTTTTGAGTCATTCTAGTCAACGGGGTTGATATAGATGAAGAACCTTGAACAAAATGTCAATAATACCCCACTAACCCAAGGAAAATCCAAATCTCAATCACGGAAGTAGTCCTGGTTGACTCACCAATAGCTACCACTTTAGCCAGATCAACCATAATACCCTCTTTGGACACAACATGCCTAATAAAAGTAACAAACTCAAGCCAAAACTCACACTTTGAGAACTTTGTATACAACTTCTTATCCCTTAATCTCTGAAGTACGATCCTCAAGTGCTAAACATGATCGATCTCGTTATTGGAATAAACCAAGATATCATTTATGAATACAATCACAAAGATGTCTAAATGGGCTTGAACACTCGGTTCTTCAACTCCATAAAAGCATGGAGGGCATTAGTCAACCCAAATGACATAATCATGAACTCATAATGCCTATAGTGGGTCCTAAAAGCTATCTTTGGGATATCAGACTCTTGAACTCTCAACTAATGATAGCCGGAGCGCAAATCAATTTTGGAGAATACTGAGGCACCCTGCAACTGGTCAAAAAGATCATTAATGTGAGGCAAAGGATACTTATCCTTGATGGTCACTTTGTTTAACTCGTAGTAATCAATACACATACGCATAGTGCCATCCTTTTTCTTCACAAACAAGATAGAAGCACCCCAAGGAGGCACACTTGGATGAATAAATCCCTTTTTCAACAAATCTTCCAATTGTTCCTTTAACTCCTTCAATTCAGCTAGAGACATACAATAAGAAGGAATAGATATGAGCTTAGTGCCCATCTCCACATCAATAGCAAAGTCAATATCATGATACAGAGGGACATCTGGCAAATCAGTTGAAAATACATCCATAAACTCTCTAGCAACGCTGGTGTCCTCCAAAGATAGGGATTCCCGAGAAATAGCCCAAATATGAGCCAAATAAGCTAGGCATCCTTTCTCCATCATTCGACAAGCACACATATATGAAATGGCACCCTTAGAATAGGAGCTAGGTACTCTAGTTCATACCAACTGAGGCACGTCTGGGAAAGACAAGGTCACTGTCTTTGCATGGCAATCAAGAATAGCATGATAAAGTGACAACTATTCCATACCTAATATCACATCAAAGTCTACCATATCCAACAATATTAGGTCAACAATAGTAGCTCTCCCCATAAAGGTCACAACATAACCCTGATATACTCGATTCTCCACTAAAGATTCAATTACTGGGGTGGAAACATAAATAGGCTCAGTAAGTGGCTAACATATAATATCAGAGGCAAAATAGGCTGACACATATGAGTAAGTAGAGCCCAAATCAAATAATACTAAAGCTGAACGATGGCACATAAGAACTATACTAGTGATGACCACATCTAACACCTCTGCCTTTGCTCTATTTGGGACCGTGTAGTAAACTTTATGCCTACCACTATCCTATGGGACTTCACGGGCTCCATCTCTCCCCATACTACAACCCCCTTTAGCTCCACCCCTCATGTTATGAGAGGTGTCTCTGTCTACTACTTGAGTCTTGAAGTCTGAGCTGGAAACACACGATGGGGACAACAGTTAGCGTAGTGCCCAACCTCATCACAAACATGACAAGCCCTAGGGTCTAGCCTTTAAGATGACTGTACCAAAGGACCACCACGCCTGGCTAAATCAAGAGAACCATCCTGACCTATACGAGTTGGCCTAACCTGTCACCACTGTCAAATGCTGGAAGAGCTGCTTGAATTGCCTAACCCTGATGGCCCTATCTCTGAAATCTTCTGTCATGAGGCAGGGGTATACTAAACTGACCATGCTAATAGGGTCTCTTCCCTCCACCCTATCTCTTATGTTTGATGTGTTGTATCATGCGAGCATAACCCATAATACTCTGAAAGGTGCCTCCAGCCAATACCAATAAAGTTGTATCCACCTGTAAGTAACATGCCAACCCCTTAGTAAACCGTTAAACCCTCTCAAACTAAGTAGGAATACACTAGACAAGGCATATCAAAACAATGCATAAAATCTAGCCTCATAATTTGAAACTGACATAGAACCCTATCGAAGTCTATCAAACTCATCTTGATAACTATCTCAGAGGCTATATGGTACAAACCTCTCCAAAAACATCTCTGTGAATTATACCCAAGTCATGGATAGATATCCAACAGGTCAACGAGCTACCACTGACCTCCACCACTCCTTGGCAAGGCTGGTGAACTGGTATGAAGTGTAGGCAACCCCATGCGACTCAAGAATAGCCAAATTACACAATCGATCCTGACACTCAAACAAGAAATCATAAGCTTTATCACCAGGTATACAATCAAACCTCGAGGGAGCCAATCTAAGAAACCACTCAAAATGTTTCTTCTCCATAGTAGACATAGTTAGGCTAGCTGAAGATGATGACACCATAAATAAGGGTGGTGCAATAGATAGAGCAATAGCCAAACTCTGAAACTAGGAACTCTAACTCGGCCTAGATATCTGAGGCGGAACCATAACAGTCATAGGAGAATCTGATGGAACTGAAGAAGGACCAACATGAATCATGGTTGGCTTAGTGGGGGCTATAGAAGGTCCAACCTATGTTGTAAAAATTGGTATATCCACAGTATCTGGGGCAGATAGTGCTCCCTTTAATCTAGCCAATATCCGTAATAGTAGCTCCTGAACTAAGGGTGTAGGAGCTAAAGTTTAGAGTAGTGGAATAGTATCAGTAGACCTCTTTGGTTCAACAACAAGATCTAGAAAAGTTGACCGAGCCTGTCCCCTAGGTGGAGCTGCCTCTCTAGCAAGTCCTCGGCCCCTGGCCCTACCCCAAACTCTGCCTCAACCTCGAGTGGGAGCCACATTAGTTGCCTCAGGTAATGCCACTGATTGACGGGATCTGGTAGACGGCATCTGCGTAGAAAGAGTAGATTAGATAATTTTAAAGTGGGTAATACAAAGAAATGTACGAATAGATGCAAGAAGTAAAAGTCTTTCCTAACAAGTATCACATAGCTTCTCGAAGATGGGTGTGGACATTTACACATCGATCTGCGAGACACTACTTGACACCCTGCTCTTGACTCACAAGCCTAATGAACCTAGAGCTCTGAAAATAAACTTGTCACGATCCAAAATTGGATCGTGACTAAAGATGAATAAAATAAAGCAGAAACAACTCATATAACATAAAGAATCTCCCAAAACCTAGAGTCATGAGTACAAGAGCATCTAAAACAGTACTGAAGGATAAATACAACTATCTCAAAGGAAAATACAAGGTTATCTCATAATATATAATACATAGTCTGATAAAAAAGAAATGAAACAGAATCCAAAGATCCACGATGACTCGAAGTTTGAGCCTCACCGTAAAGATCTAGGTGATATCCACAACACTCTGATAGATTGATCAACTATCCTATCACAAATTCTATATACAATCTAAGGGATGAAACAAAGTTGGGGTGAGTACATCAAAATGTACCCAACAGGTTCAACCGACTGGGTAAGAGAAATCAAACAAGTAGTAATAACGAAGAATCCTATACCTAAATCAAAAAAGGGTTAGTACACAACAAAATATATATATATATACACGCCATCATAATAATTTAAAAATGTCCTCAATAACCCATAATGCCATGAATCCAATTAAAAATGTAATGCACAACTCATCAATCCAAATGCCAAGTGTGTCACAGTCTTGCCACCTGCTCGTGGTCAAGGTAACATAATGATACCAAATATTTGTCACCTACTCGGATCAAGGTAATGGAGTGATGTCAAGTCCTTGCCATTTGTCTATGGTCAAGATAATATAAAGTATGAATCTCGCCCTTGCCCCTTGCCCCTTGCCCCTTGCCCGGGTAAGGGGGTAATACCAATGTGAAGCATAATGCCCTTGCCTCCTACCCAGGTCAAGGGATGATATAAGCCACAAGCAACAGATGTAAATCAATGGTGCAACTCAGATATAAATGATCACATGGATAATAATATTAGGGCAGATGTATAGATGCATGAAGCTCATAATAATCAAATATATTTCAAGAATAGTATCAGATGCCACAATTATTGTTTAACTCATCATTTTGGGTTAAGTTGTCATAAATTATATCAATAGCCAAGAGTACCAGTGATACCGGACCTACTCATCTAAAAAGATAAGCAAGTCAATGATATCGGACCTACTCATCCCAATATAGATAGGCAAATTATTGATACCAGACCTACTCGTCCCAACAAGTAATTATATCACCTCAGGGTATCTCAACATTTATTATTTTTGCCAAATTTTTTTTATGGTTCTCACATGTGTCATTTAATCAATTTTTATCTGAAGTATCAGTATTTCTCCATGTTTCATCTCAATTCATCAATAGAAACAAAATTATATCATAATTCAGCTCGACCGATGTCATATTTTCATTATTTCTCCAACATATCAACTTGAATATACAAATAATTATGTAAGCCTCATGATTATCATATGAACATAGTCAATAACTCAAATCTAGTACCAATAAGGTTAGCCAAATCTACCTCAAAGTTGAAACCGCACTTGGACAAGCTTTCAATCAACTCAAACCTCTAAATGAGCTCCAAATTGATCAACCACTATCAAAATGGATACTACACATCAAGAGGAGCATTTTGATATCCATATTGGCATAGTTTAAGCTGAGGGGTAAAATGGTCAAAATTAGGACTAAAATATAAAGTTTCTGAAATCTGGCAATTGACTTTGAAATCAAGTCTACACAAAAATTGGAGTCCGTGGGTTAAACTTTCACTAAAATTGAGTTCAAATCGAAGGAGAAATCACCATTTAAATTTTGAATTATGTTCTTGAAAACCCATAAAAATTGGAGGGTTGAAACAAAACATTTCAAGTCAAAATCATAATTTAAATACTTAAAATAAAGAAATTTGTGTTTAGGAAGCTTACCCAAATGAAAATCTATGGAAAATCTTGCTCAAAATTGCACCTCCAAGCTTTTGGAACTCCAAAAATGGAAGAAAATGGTGTAGTGGTCAAAATGGGGAAGAAGGGGTATTTTCAACAAATAAAAATAAAAGAAAAATGGGTTGTTGACCTGTTGACCCGCATTTACCCACGGTCAACTTTCACCAACACCTTTCAAAACACACTTTTTGAACCCCAAAACTCATTCGGAACCCTATAAATATGAACCAAATATGCAACCCTACCAAAAATGACATTTCAAACGCAATGAAATCATCATAAATAAATTTTAAGGCCTTCCCGCCTTATTTACCGATTCAAATCAATAAAACTAGTTTAAAACTCAAAATATTGAAATTGTCCTCGAAAACACCAAAAATTATGACGAGACCATTCTTAGCGTTACTTTCACCATCCAAAACTATTGGAATTGTCAGAATTTAGATCTAAGCTTCTGAACTCTGAATGCTGGCTAAAGTCAAACTTTAATTTTGGAAATGATTAAACTCACAACTTTGGCCTAAAAACCTCATTTTAACTCCAAATTCAGTTCTACAACTTCCAGTAGTTCAGTTTCAACATTTTAGAACTAATGGAATCGACGAATCCCTAATCCAACCTTCAAAACTCAAAATGACACAAAAACTCACGGATTCTCTTGACTTTTTCAACCACATTTTTTAATCACAGGTGAAACCATCATCATCTTACTCATTGCTTCTATTTTTATCATTTTCTTTCAAGAATATTCAAAAAATATTTTTCTGTCATTTTTAAAAGCTTGAAAAGCCCTCCAATTCACTCTCCAAAACCACTTCATAACTGATTAAGAGACAAATTTCAGTAGTTTAAAAGCATTATAAATACCTTTTCACCATTGCAAGAGCTTAATTTAAGTTGATCTTGTTCATTCGCATTTCTGTATAGATTTTTTTCAGTCATCAATCGTTAAAGACTAATATCTAGCTCTTGTATCGATCAGTGTAGTCTATAATGGTAGTATCTAAATTTGTTGGTGGTGGTGGCGATTATATGGGAGTATAGGAGGAGACTCCCTAAAGTTGGAATTGAAAATCTTCTAGTAAGACGACAGTGTTCATTGCTTTGCATCAAAATGGTTCATAAGATGATACGATTACAAGTGTAATTGGGGTCGGCGAGTTAGCCTGCGAGCCAAGCGACTTGGAGATATTAATAGATGGAAGGAAAACATACATCTCACATTCATAAAGAATGATAGGCATGTGGTTTTGTACATGTTGGATATTGTTGTCGATGGCTCTAGGCCTATACTGAGGATAAATGTCATTATGAGGTCTCCAATTGAATCATCGAATTCATTTAACAATGACAATAATGATAATTCAATTGAACATAAGAGCTTGGATGATCATCCAAAGAAGAGATTGGGTGGTTATTCAAATGAGAGCTTGCGTGATGATTTAATGAATATGTATGATCATCCAATAGATATGGAATAGCAACAAATAGATGCAGAATATCTCAAAATTTTCAAAGACTTGCACATGCAGCAGAAATTAGGATCACTACCCAACTATTCCTTCTCAAATGAAACTAATTTTCTATATAAATCAAACATTTAGTAGCAAGAGTGAGCTAAAATTATTATTAGTCAAAGTGGCAGCGAGACAGTCTTTTGATTTTGCTACTGTGAAAAGTTGTACTAAATACTTGAAGGTAAAATTTGTATCTTGTATTTTTTGGTGGATGTTGTGGGCAAGGAAGTATGAGTGCTCGAAAAAATTTCGTATTTATAAGCACATTGGTGATCACAGTTGTGATATTGAGCATACTAACAGAAGCCATAAAAAATCTCAATCAAAGTCATTGCATCGTTTTGTGTAAATTTATATCGTGATGGTAAGAGTCTAAATGTTAAAGAGATTCACAAAGTTATTTTTAATTCTTTTTGTAGTAGTCCAAGCTACTGAAAATGATGAAAAAGAGGTGTGACTGCAAGAAAATGGTCCAAGGAACAGCGGAGCATGGGTATTCATGCTTACCAATTTTTTCAATAATTTCAACTCTTTTAATGTTGGTTCTAGCTATTCTATCATGGTAAATGAGGATAGTCACAGGTTCGTGTATTACTTCTTTATCGGTGTTTGCATTAGGGGATTCACCCATATGAGAAAGCTAATTGCGATTGATGACACTCATTTATATGATAAATATAAGGGCACATTGTTGAGCATTGTTGCACAAGATATAGAGAATCATGTTTATGTAATTGCCTTTTATATCGTGGACAAAGAGAATGCTTTATCTTGGATGTTCTTCTTTGAGAAGTTGAAGGAGATTGTGATTGATGAACCAAATTTGTGTTTTATCTCTGATAGATGCAAGAGCATCGCTAATGATGTTGCAAAAATTTACAATTATGTTCATCACCGATATTGCGTAAGGTACCTCAGTGAAAATCTTCAGGTAAATTATCACTGTGGAGATTCCCTCTATCTATATTACAATGCAGCAAATACATATTCTATAAAAGAATATAATGATCATTTAGTAAAATTAAAGAATAATTACCTTGAGGCAGTCATCGTTCTTGAGCATGAATTTAATTTTGAGAAGTGGAGTACGACACATTTTTCAGGCAATAGATATGATGTGATGACCATAAATATTGTCGAGTCACTCAACGCTATGTTGATAGATGAAAGAGAGTATCTCGTGATATCCATATTCAACTCAATTGCTAAGAGTTTTGAAGAATTGTTCAGGGAAAGACATGCATGTTTTCTCAAATCTAAGGATAATAAAATGATGTTGACCGTCAAAAAGCTTGTAAGAGAAAAAATAATTGAGGAGGGCTCCAATAATTGAGGGGGGCTCCTTATATGTGAAGAATGTAATCAGAGACGACAATCAATTCACCATTTTCGGGGTAGGTTTTACTACCAAAGTGAACCTACTAAAATAAATATGTTCTCAAAGAGAATATAACTTAGTAAGATACCGTGCACTCACGTGATAGCCACTTTACGATTGAAGTATGGTAATGAGTGTGGTGTAAGCATCTATAAGTACTATTTGCTTTTTATAAAGCTGAAGCATATCTCCTTGCATACTCTGAATCTACTAATATTGTCCCTCTCGAGTCGGAATGATGTGTCACAAAAATTACTAAACATGAAAATTCTTCTACTCTTTGTCAATCCCAAGCTTGGAAGGAAGAAAAAATATATCAAAGCTGTTGGTGAGAATTTCAAGAGAAAGAAGAGGAACAAATATTCAGTTTGAAAGAGACCCAGCCACAATAAAATTACATGTATGAACAACAATAAATCTTAGATAGACTACCTCAAGTGTGTATCAACTATGTGAGCAAGATATGCATCACAACCTTGTCGAATCATCTCTCTTGCCAAGGCAACAAATAATACTAGATGTCAATGATCTTTCACCTTGTACAATAATGTGGGAAAAGGTAGGATCCTTAAAAGTCATATGCTTTGACCTACAATCCATTACTGCATGATATTTATAAAGTCAATCCATCCCAATAATAATATTAAAATCTTGGAAGGACATTTCAATCAAATTAGCAGGGAAGACCAGGGTTTAAATCATGAAAGGACAAGCTTGGTTGATTCAATTACAAACAACTTGGTAGCCAAAAGGACATTCAACTAGCACATCATAGTTAAGTGTCATAGACTTCATATTTTCAGGAAAAACGAGTGATGAACAAATATAAAAATCTGTAGAATCAGGATCAAACAATGTAAACACATATAAGCCAAATAAATGAAATTTATCAACAACCACATTTGTTCCATCTTGATCATCCTTTTGTTTCTTAGCATAAGCTCGTGTAGTAGTCTTTGACCCACTATCTTGGTTAGCTCCACTTTCACCTATTGCTTGGGTATTTAGGCCTTTCACCTTTACTAGTTTGAAGAGAATTAGTTGAAAGTTTCTGAACTGAGCCTTCATTACGCAAGGAAGAAACCTGATTAGGATTAAGACAATTTTCACTTTATGATCAAGGCTCTCATAGTTAAAATACGCACCAGAATCTCTCCTGCAAATACCATAGTGATTCTTTCCACATTATTCATTAGTGAGAACACAAGCCTTGCATTGGTCATAATTTAGAGTGATAACTATAGAAAATTTTAATTTGATTTTGCTTATGCTAAGCTGACCTATTAAACACTATTAGCTTTAGAATAATCAAACCTTCTCCTTTTGTATGGACCTCTAAAATATGATCTGGGCTTCGAAAATTTATTTTTATGTCTACTAGATTCTTCTTTATAAAGTCTTTCCCAAGTAAAAGCAGTAGAAACTAATTTATAGAAGTTATCATGTTGCAAAATTATCACACTCTTTATGATAGAATCATTCAAACCGTCTTCAAAAAACTCCAGCACTTATCTTTTTCCTCTTTAAGAATATCTCTAGCATAATGAGAAAGCCTTAGAAAATTTTATTGATACTCAACGATAGACATGCCTTGTTTCCTCAAATTTAAAATTTTCTTTTTCTTAGCATCACAGGAGGCAAGTGGAACATACTTCATATGAAATTCCTTAACAAAACCATCCCAAGTAAGAACTGAAGGTTTTACCTTGGCCTTTGAATCACTTACCCATCTATCATAAGTATTCTTTTTTACTAATGAGATAACATACTTGAATTTGGCAATATCAGAATACTCTAACTATTCAAACAACCTCTCCATGCGCTCTAAATATTATTCAGCATCAGTGAGATCAACAGTACCTTTAAACTCATTTCTACTCATTTTTTTAAAGTTTATCCCATTGGGATCATGCATCATTTCAGCCATATGGTGAAATAATTCAGCCATCTATTAGAAAGATTCATTCATAACCAGAGTGCTATGACTCATGTGAGTATGTGGACCAGGTCTTACACCTTGTTGGTTTCCCACTTCAGACCCACTTGCATGGGGAATATATGTATTCGAGAAATGTTTGCTAACTCCTTCTAGTGCATGTGGTTGGGAATGAGAGTTATTTGATCCTTTACACACAACTTCCATAGGTCTATTAGAAAAAGAGGCCATAACTTAATTCCTTCAAAAGGGAAGATCACATTACATTAGGGACATGTACATGATGCATATGCATTCTACATGTAATAAAATAATATTAATTATGTAAATGAGCAAATAATATAATTTGAACCTTTTATAACAGAAACAAGTATACAAGTAATTCACAACAAAAGTCCTACAATGACAAATCTAGGCTCTGATATAACACTTGTAGCAACCCTCTTAGGAGGATGTCAATTCTTAACAAGAAGCCTTATATAATACTTGCAAAGTTTATTAGAAGCATACCGTAGAAATATCAATCATATTCTAGTGGTGAAATTAAGCCTATTCAACATAGTTAAAGAAATAAGATTTTGACATTTAAAAATGTATTTGATCTTGATTTAACTAAATAAAAATTTTCTTTTTATGGCGGAACAACTTTTCAAAATAATTTGAGAAAATACTTTACGATATTTTCATTTATCATTCTATACTACTATAGCTCACGTTAAACACTATTACGAACGTATGAGTACCAAAGTTAGCTATCTCATGCTTCATATGAATATTTCAAATCAAGCAGTAAATTAGTACATTACAAGATATTATTTGACTCATCCAAACAACAAAATAGGTCACTGAATTTAAGTTACAAATCATATTGTCTTGATCCAACTAGCCTTCAAATTAACATATAAATGTACAAACCATGGATCATATACATGTTCCAAGACTAATACAAAATATAAAGGTCTATATGCAAATGTTATCTCTCTTAAATCTCCCAAAAACTTTATCTCCAATGGCCAACTTCAAGTGTCTCCTCGGACATTTTCTACGATAGAAAGAACTATCGCTAAGCATAAAGCTTAGAGGTGTAGAAACTAAATGCCAAATTTTGGATTCTTCAAAGTTATGGAAGAACAATTACAACATAATAAATAAATAAAGTGAACAAATATATCAAGAGTATCAAGTATGGCATTTAAAGGTCTAAATATCAAGAGCTTGTAGAATCATCTTTGCAAAAGATTTAAATAACAAATTTCTCCCAATATGTACAATATGCAGTCACACCAAATATAATCAAGTATTAAGAAGGACCAAAGCAGTGTAGCAAGAAGGGTGAAACCCAATAATCAAGAGAACCAAGAGCCATATTAAAAATGACTTTCTAGTTTGTATTTAAAATGAACATTTTTCATACTTAAGATGAACCAAATATTTAGAGTCAAGAATGAAAAATCTTTTGGATCAAATAGCATGCCAATAGTGACAAAGTCACAGCCACAAGAAAGACAAAGTTCACAAAAATATCAAGTGATTGAGCAATCTGTACAAGTGTGCAAATTAAGTAAGTGTCTTGCAAGTCTCAAAAGATACCAACCCAACAATATAAAATGATGAGAAAGTAACCAAGGTACCAAGATAAACTTTCAAATATATTGATAGGTAACAAGAGCACAACTACAAGTTTTTACATGAACCTTAGCCTTTTATCACATAACCAGCCCTATTAAGTTCAAGTCATGGATCAACATGGGTGTTACTTTCTTCAAACAATTCCTTTAAGATTGTACAATAATATAAACACCTTAATTACACAATCAAGTACTCATTTAATATTTATCAGTTTTAGCATGTGAAGATTAATAAAAATAGATATCAAAAGTGATCCTAATTTGTGCAAATCACACAAATCTGGACAACTTGCATGCCTTATGTTGTAACTAAATTTTGACTTAGTAAATGATAGAACTAGACTTTTCAGTCTCATGGAAGTTGTAGATATACGTATTAAGATTGCAAACAATCAAGAATAGCCACAAAATATATTTTTGCAAACAATCAAGAATAGCCAGAGATTTCTAAGTCAAGAATCTGAATAGAACTTGTCCCAAATTGCACCAATTATTTCGAATTCATAACCACATAATTAGGTCCCAACATGAACATAATAGTTGTAGATACCTGTCTTGGGGTTGCAAGATATCAAGAACCATCACAAAATATATTTTGTACAACAAGATATGCTTAAAATACTAACAAAAGTACACAGGAGATTTTTAAGCCAGAAAAATTGGCCAGAACTTTTCCTATGTTGCGTCCCATTTTTCAATCCCATAAAAGCAAATTTAGCTTTTCCTATAAACGTAAGAGTTGTAGGTATGCATATTAGCTTTCTAAACATATTCACTCATCAAAACCAAAGCTCTACACAATGAGATATAACTTCATAAATGAATTATGTCATTTACCAAGAGTTAGAGTGTTTCTTGAGTTTTTGCACTAAGGAACCAATTCTTTTTTGTTATTTTTGTGAGATAAATAGTTATGGAAAAGTTTATGAGGTTTCATAGGTTTTTTAAATTTTTACTTTAAAACCATTCTTTACTTACTATTATTAGGACTTGTACATATATCAAATGTCATGAAATTTTACCAAATTACCCTATGACAAACCTCTTTTTTGCATCACTACAATTTAAGAAAATCAAGTCCTCTAACATCACAATAGTTAGAGTCAAAGAGTTTCAAAGTAGGAGTTGATCCTATCCTAAGAAAATACCCTCTTGAATGTGAATACTTGATTAAATAATTAAGGGTGTTACAAAATGTTTATAAGTTATTGGTGAAAGAGGGTACAATCCTGATGAAGCTTTTAAATTAGGGAAGGTTCCTTACAAAGTTATTGAAAAGATAATTATGACCTAAATCCTACTTAAAGAATGATCATAGAAAAAAGGTATGTTATCAAGCAATCTCGTGAAGGCTTGGGTTACAAACAACCAACACCTATCTGAATTTCTATAAGAAGGGTGAGTATAAATCACATTACCCTCATAAAAGAATTTGTGATGTATGACAAAATCCCTCTGCGTTTGATTGCCTTACTAACCCAACTTCTAATATTTAAGTATTTGATTGGTTAATCAAATCAACTCCAAAAATTTCAGTATATCGATTGGGACCAATGAAAAAGAAATACAAGCGCTAAGAAAATTATGGAAGAATGAGAGAACATATTCATACTCAAGAGCATAACTCACCCAATAATTGTCCTAGCTTAATTCCTTTCGGAATGAGGCGAGAAAAAAAACTTGTAATTTCATGTGAAGATTTTCTGAAGGCAAGAACTCATATCATAGTTCACACTAAGAAACACTATAATGAAGAAGAAAGTATGGGATCATCACATCATATCACAAGTTGTGATGAGAAAGGTACTTCAACATGTGCAAAAGTTAAGGAACGGTTTGTTGATATTCGTACATATAATCACATATCTTTTAATGATGGTGATACTCAAGAGGACAAAGACGTTGAAGATACACCTACCTTCAACACATGCAAAAGTTAAAGATGGATTTGTTGATATTCTTACATATCATCACATATCTTTTAATGATGGTGATCCTCAAGAAGACGAAGACGCTAAAGATTCACCTATTGAACTCGAGAAAGGAGTAAAGAATATTGTTGATGCACTAAAGGAAGTGAATCTTATGGATGATGATGAAAACCTACATATGCAAGTGTCTCCCTAAATGATGATAAAGAAAAAAATACATTGAGTTGCTTATTGAGTTTAGAGACATATTTTCTTGGAGTTACAAAGAGATACTTGGATTAGATCGTAGAGTTGTAATTCATCATCTTGTTTTGAAATGAGACATTCAACCTATTAAACAAGTTTAACGTCAATTTAGACCTATATTGGTTCCTTTGATCAAAGCTGAAGTCAACAAGCTCATTGAGGTAGGTCATTGGTGAAGTCAAATATCCTACATAGATTTCAAGCATTGTACTTGTAAGAAACAAGATTGACAAATTCAAATTTGTGTAGAATTTAGGGATCTTAACAATGCATGTTCTAAGGACGAATTTTCTCTTTCGATTCCTGATCTTATGATTGATGCCATGATGGTATATGAGGTAATGTCTTTTATGGATGGTTCTTCAGGATACAATCAAATTCGCATGGCACTAAGAGATGAAGAACTTACTGCATTTCACACAAGGCATATTTTGCTATAAAGTAATATCTTTTGGCGCGAAGAATGATGGAGCTACTTATCAATGAGCCACACAGAATATTTTTTATGACATGCTCTATAAAAATATTGAGTGTTATGTTGATAACTTAGTGGTGCAATCAAGAAAGAGTTGTGATCACTTACAAGATTTGAGAATGGTGTTTGAACAACTTCGAAGATACTCACTCAAAATTAATCCTTTAAAATGTGTCTTTGGAGTTACTTTGGGAAAGTTTTTGAATTTTATTGTTCGACATCGAGGGATTGAAATTTACTAAGACAAGATTCACGCTATTTTGAAGATGCCTAAACCTAAAAAAGATTCATGAGTTAAAAATCTTAGGAGAAAAGTTGGCATATCATAGGAGATTTATCTCAAATCTAGCTAGGAGATGCCAACCATTCGGTTGGTAATTTTAACTTAGAAATTGGGGGTTTTAATTGAAGAATTTGGAGATTTTTTGGACTTTGATTTCTAACATTAAATTGGTGATTTTTACCTTATTTTAACTCAATTTTTGAAATGGTTTTTACCATTGGAATCCTTATTACTCGAGGAATATTATGTATTAATTTTTAAATTTTGAATACTTTTTTCGGCATGGGATTTTTTACCATTTTATCATTGTCGCCCAAATTGATTGATTTTAGTGTCATTTGATTTGTTATGTGATTGTGATGCTATACTTGAATAGATTGTGGTGATTTGGATTACCGTGGAAGGGAAAAAGTCATGGATTTGACTTTATTTGAGACTTCTACTAAGGCAAGTGGATTTCTAACTTTTTGTTAAGTATGATTGAACTTTGTATTCTCCCATGTGTAAGAATTTTGATGTTTGAGGCATGAATTGGGATTGAATTATTTTATCATAGGTTTTGATCATGGAATTTCAGATTTGAATAATTGTTCATGTTGTGAAATCTTAACTTGTGAATTAATTATGGATTCATGGTACATGTGATCTTGTGAATTGTGAGCTATTGGTATTGAGATGGTACCAATATTGAGATCTGTATTCATGATGCTGAGCTTATGATGACATTGAGAATGTGATAATATTAAAATTGTGTTGATGTTGAGATTGCATATATTGAATTCACTTGTTATTATGCATTGATACTTGTGATGATTACGGCCGAGAGATATGCAAGTTAACATGTGGGTTGGTGGCCAAGGTCTCTACCGATTGATGATTAGCAAAATTTTCTGACGGAGAACAAAGGTAATATGTCGGTTGATGATGTGGTCAGGTTTCTTTCAGTCGGGTGAGCATTGGCCGAGGTCATTGCCAGTAATATTCACGGATACATGATCCTTATGTGGCCCCATGAGTTCCAGTTTGAGTTTATCTGCGGATGTGTATTATAGAATAAACATGAATCACAATTATTTGACATTGAATCACATTATTTATATCTCATGGTATCCACTCCATTTCACATCATTCTTTTTTGATATTGTTATATGTAATGCTGAAATTGTGACTAAGTGGAGACTGTTTATATTATTGGAGAACTATTATACTATTTGACTTGGAGAACAGTTGGATATTTTGAGATGTTATTTTATGAGATGTGTATATATATGTCTATGCATATTATGTTGTGCTGAGACTTTTTTAAGTGCAGGTGTGTAATTTGGTGGTATGTGATTGGGTGGATAGGAGTATTTGTGTTCATCATTGTTTTATTTTAGGTTAGTTTTCATTTGTTGAGTGTCTTGTTGTTTGGTGCTCACCCCTTTGCTAAATTTTTATAGGTTGTGAGTCTGGTCCTTCTTGTTGGCCTTCTTGTTACAAGATCGAGCATTTGGATCACTTGAGAGGTAGTTGTTTGTATCTTCAGTAGGCCTTCGAGGATTCTATTATATGTTTTGTTCTATTTGAGGACTAGACATTGAGACTTGTATTTCATCTGAGTATTCTGATTAATAGAAACGTGTACATATGACACCAGTTCTGGGATGATTGTAGTTTTGTTATCCCCTATGCTTATCTATCTTATTAGATTGTTTACCTTCCGATTTGTTATTGTTTTTAGGTTGTTCAGTGTTAGACTGACTCGCCTTGGTGGGTTAGGTGAGTGTTATCACACTCAATTTTTGGATCGTGAATTGTATACAACATCATAAATTTTTACGTCCTTCAAAGTCAGGCGACTTTACTAAGAATATCTTTAGTCACTCCCAATAACCTGAAATGTAGTGAAACTCTCTGTCAAACTTGAAAGTGTCATTCCATTAAATCTCTCCATTTGTGATTCAGCATTTCAAACATGGTAGGAAACTTATAGTATTTTTTGCATGATGATTGAGAGAACAATGTTGTCAAGCTCTGGAAGGACAACTGTTATATTCGAGAGTTCAATCATCTAAACCAGGAAGGTCCACTAGAGATGGTCATGGAGCAACATACTGGCCACCTTATGGAGTACCTACAAGCAATTCTATCTTCACCTTACTATCCTTATGATCAAATATTACAAAGCATTATGACTTAGAAGAAGAACATGTCAAATCTCTAAAGTAAACCATGATTCGAACTGCACAAGAAAGGAAAAAAGAGAAAAATATTTTATTATCACTTAACTTAGTAAGTCAATAGTCATGATTATGAATTCAAATAAAAAATAATTATGTGAACAAGAACTATGCATAGTTTGAGTAACATAAAGTCTTTGTCGATCATGTAAAGTCTTTGTTTTAGATAGTGTAAAGTCTTCAGCTCGAACAACATAATACTTTCGACTCAAACAAGGTAAAGTCTTTGCTTTAGACAGTATAAAGTCTTTAGCTCAGATGATTTAATGTCTTTGGCTCAACTCATAAAAATCTTTACCTTAGATGGTGTAAAGTCTTAACTTGGACTATATAATATCTTTGACTTAGACGGTATAAAGTCTTTATCTCAAATCATGTAAAGTCTTTGTCTTAGACATTGTAAAAGTCTCGTACTTAGATTATGTGCTGTCTTTTGACTCAAACAGTGTAAAATCTTCGTCAAAGATAAATAAAAATAATTGTTGACAGAAGTAAGGTGAAAAATGGAGATCGACTTTTGTTAATAAGTTATGTAAATTATAGTCACAAATATAGTTTCATTTAATTTATATAAGTCATTAACAAATTAATTATTATTATGTTGATCTTATTCATAGTTAAAAAAAATTGATGTTGTAACTTAAAGCTAACAAAACAAAATTGAGAACAAAGTTGACAAGGAAGTACAACAACTATGACCTCTTTATTACCAAACAAAAATCTTTATTATGGATAAGAAAATAAGTATTTTATTTTATTCTGTCCACAAAAAGATAAAATGAAATCACTTGAAACATGTGACTAAAAAGGGAGGGACAATTCATCAACCAAGGAAGCGATTTCTTGATGAATTAAAGAGACGCCTATGTTTTAATCATTTTCATATGAAATACAAAGTCTGTCTCACTAAAAAAAATCATTATGAAAAGTCGGCAAAAGTAACTTATTGATTTGGAAAGAAACAAATGGGGTTCATGCCCTTAGGTCCTGTCCCTCTTTTAACTGCAAATTATTCTATTTTAAAAAAAATTTGATAAGAAGGCATAATGTGATAAAAGATTAAAAAGAAAAAGGACATTCAAGAAACTTACCAGAGTAATTCAAAGTTGATTCTTAAGTTTTTTTTCCTTCTCGACGAAATTATGAATGGCTTCAAAGAACTAGCTCTATTTGTAGAATGGTGAAAGGACATATATACTCGTATCCTAGTCCAAAATAAATTCAACATTTGATAAGTCAAATATTTATTTTTAATAAGAAGAGATAGAATATCTTGAGGCAGCATATGTAGCTTTGTAGATGGAGTCAAATTACTTGTATTGTCTCTTAAAAGAGAGTCTCCTTCCATAACATGATAAATTCATTGGGCTATACAATTTAAATTCCCAAATTGGACTTTGGTTGTGACTATACTAATGGGATTTGAAAGTCGATGAATTTTTTCACACTACACTTTTATCTCTATTCTCCATGTGAAAAAATTTATTATTCAATGTTGGCAGGAAATTAAAATAAATAAATATTATAGTGCAAAGTCTATGTTATTTCGTAATTATGATATGACAATTAGATTGTCATTGGCTCGAGTCAATCAAGTGCCTAAGTGCAAATACTTCAAGCCTCGTTCATCAAAGTGTGACATCAAAATTCGGATAAGACTTGAAGTAGGGAATATTTGTAAGTATTAAAATATTTTTTTAGAAAAATTTAAATAATGTGGCGATCCAATTCAAATAAATGAGTCATTGATATCACACCAAGTGTCAAAATTATGTGAAAATCCAAGCCAAATTAAATGAGTCATTAAAATCACATTTGTCACGCCCAAAATTTCATTAAGACGGACTGGCACCTGTTGCCGAAAGGGCTTGGGAGAATCAACTTGTAATCATGTACTATCAATGAACATTAGGTTTTTCCATACTAAACATACTTTTAGGAAAGTAGACAGTAATAACAAGTCAAAAAAATACATATGACTAGGTTGTTGGAGTCATGATGTCTAAAATATGAGACATAACCACACTTACTTTACACGGTCTACAAAGACTCTATAGGATGAACACTATTTGACAAAAGTCTGGACAGGCCCCACCTCATGCATAGCTACTATACAATACAAAAATATATGCTCTAGACCTAAAACGCCCCGAAGCAACCTGGAGCTCAGTAATAGCAGCTGGATATAATGTACTCCTACTTGGGGGATCTACTAGCTCCTGTACCTGTAGCATGAAATGCAGGTCCCCCGGGAGGGACGTCAGTACGAGATAATGTACTGAATATGTAAATAAAAAAGCACTATATGTGAAATAAGAACTCAAATGAAGTCATGCACTGATGTAAGGATAAAAAACAATCTTTATTCATATTGTGAAATCATGTACTTTATGTCCTTTTCGTTACTTTACCTTTCTTTACTTTACAATTTGTGCATAGTATATAGTACAAATGACTAGTTGATCATTGGTAAATCTATATTGGGATCGACCCATGCTAGAATTTTCTTTCACCCCTGGGATACCCCTTGTAATACTAGGATCGATCCATGCTTGGTGATTCTTCCACCCTTGGGATATCATCCATCAATAAGTAACTTCACTTTATCTTTCATTTATATTTTAGATGATTTTTTGGTGGTAATAATATTTTGAGTTGTAGGACTATAGACAAAACAAGTGACATGTAAATAATCATGTAAGTCAATACCACAATGAAGAGAGTAGGTTACACAATTAATGAAATACATAGGAGCTGAGATAACGCATGTACTTCATTTAACTAAAAAGAGAACTCATGTATTTTGGTATCCAAAGTATATATGAAGACTTGATAATGACTATATTTGGAACATATCAACATGTTAAAGAGTAGAGACAAGGTTATTAGTTATGTCCGAGTTTGTAAGTGCCTCTATGTACCAAGGAAGAATCTAGATTTCATGCCAAATAATAAAAAATTGAGTAGCCTTACATACTTTATTGTACCACCTCATTATTACCTCAAAGTAACTTTATTTTCCACAAAATATTTATCTACAATAGAGTAGGTGATACTAGTATTAGTAGCTAATAGACATATTTTTTACAGTCCAATCTCACCCAAAATAACGCTCGAGCAGCAAGCCTGTAAGTATCAACTCAAGGGTGTTCTTTTAACCTTTCTTTCTCTAATCGCATTTGTCTAATACACATTTTCATATATATGGCGTATCCCAGCTTGTTTTAGTTCCATAATATACTTACAACAGTCCATGAAGTACAACACATAACAACTCCACAGGCATGCAATTAGGTAGTGCAACATTACACTCTTTTTCCTATATTTCGATATCAATAATTCACACGCTTTCCAACTTTAACCAAACTGTTCTCAACATATTTATACATCAAAACAATCCCAAAATAAATGGAGAACGTGAGACCATAGTTCACAATCATCATCCCACAAGTTTCTACTAAAAGCACATTTAAGATATCATACTAAAACTAATTTTTAAGGAAAACAAAGATAGTGCAGCAACCTTAGTTTATCATTTTTGACCTAAATCCCATTAAGAACTACAACCTCCCTTCATAATTAAGCCAACCAAGAATATAAAAGTCCCTGAATAAATAAGAAAAGTGAGCAGCAACTTTTGCAAATATGTTGTCCAATATTTACACACAAGCATAACTAACACATTTCTCTTGTTTTTCATGAAAAATATTATACTTAAACCCTAAGTATTTTTACTTACCTTAACCTTAAAGGATGGGGGCTTCTTCCAGAACCCTAAAGGTGTGTTAGGGCTACTTTATAAAGTCAAAAGAGAGCAAGGAGAAAAACTTATAAAAATCTATTTTTTAAAAAATATTAAATGACTTGAAGGAGCTGGTTTTAACCACTTTTAAAAGGATTATTCTTGGCCGACTTTCTCCTTTATTTTGTGCCACATTTTATCAAGTATTCACTTGGGCCTTAGTGGGCTTCAATTTGGTGGGCCTTGGCTGCCGATTTTTTGTCCTTTCCTTTCACTGGTTTGAGCCCAAATTGTCAAGTTGGTGGTGAACGTACTTGGGATCTATTCATCTTGGGTTGCCAATCTTGTCCCTTTATAATGCCAAATTCATGGGCTAAAATTACACCCTTAGCTTGGGCTTTATTCATTATTGGACTTGGGACAGATTTGGTGTTGGGTCTCATCTCAGTTTCTTTTTCTTTTTACTTAATTTTGGGCCTCAAGTGAGTCTACTCATATATGAATTAATCTTGAAAAAACTACATGATATGGCAAACTATGATAAATATTTAGTCAATATAATAACACTTTAATTTATTTATTATATATGGATATAATTAAGTTTTAATAGCAAGATACCATGTATTAATTCGTAACGATACTGTACAGCCTAAGTACATCTTTTTAGGCCTATATTTGTTATTATCTATACATGGCACTCTCCCTTTTCAATGTGTATTCGTTATTTTTCAATTCAAAAATTAATAGAGAAATTCAAGGAAAACTATACATCTTCCAGTTTGAATACTATTAGACTTTCTCTTTGCTTGAAGACGATGAGATTTTTTCCTTTTCTATGTGTATATCGTATAAATCCATATTTTTCATCTCAAGATTGCACCGTCCAGTTCATGGCATGAGGTTCTATTTTGACAATTTCAATCCAGATTTGTTGGTGACTTTGCTTGATTTTTGCCATATAGTTCGTGATTTTTTATGTGATTTTCAAGCTTTAAAGTGTGGATACTCTACTAAGATTTTCTGCATGTGTATATATTGTAAAGTTCATCTCAATTGTTTTTTGTACACATTCATTTATATATTATTTCTCTCCAGTGTCATACCCAAATCTTTTGGTGTGATTTTATTCGATTTCATATTCTAATTCACGATTTTTTGAATGATTTCAGGCATTAAAGTGTGATTCCTCATATACCACTAGGTATCTTTCAGATCCCTAACTATTTGTAAATGATTTACATACTTATATATATATTTTCATCAACTTTTAGGGTTGTATATCAGCTTGCATTCATTTATCAAAATATTTACCATGGATGAAATCAGTAATTCAAAGAGAGTTACCCGAGGTATCAATTATTTTGATAATTTTCTGGATGAAGTACCATCTTTTGATTTATGTATTACTCAACAACAAGATATATTTCCAGCATCCGCTGCTGCAATGGAGATTGAAATGCGTACGAAGAACCACATTGATTTAGTACCATTGAATGTAGTTAGCCAAGAGCAAGGGACAAATTCTGTTAATAGAAAAAAAAAGTACAAAACAGTCAAACGGAAGAACCAATGTTGGAAAGAAAAAAGAACAACGATCAACAAAAGAGGTATTTTACAATTATCTAAAAAGGTTTTGATACTTGATTATTTTATATGTATGTAACTTAGTTCATTACATAAAATATGAATACAACATTTTTTTCTGTCGAAGTAAATGTGCTGGGGTCGTTATGTCTCAAATTCATCCAATATTTTTGTATCTTTGTATGTAGAAAATCATATATTATGTGTTAAATTGCTCTGTTGAAGCTCCGCATATGCAAGTGTACACGAATCATAATATTATTCGTGATATGAAGCAAAAGCTTAGCCAGGACCAGTTTAACAAGTTTAAGGATACATGCTTTGGTGTATACACCCGTATGCACCAATGTTTTGTTCAGGCACAAATATTCAAATGTTTCATGGCATACGAACTGGTAAAAAGTTTTGCGGATGCTCTCTTGATTCATATAAATCATTCCACATTGTGATTCAGTCTTAGAAAGTTTGACATTATCACGGGTCTAAAATGTGTTGCCGATATTGAGGATTTTTCATTCAACACTAGCCAACCTAACAGGCTCATGAAACAATACTTTGAAGGCAAAAAGATAGTGAAAAAGGCAGAGTTGGTTAAAAGTTTCAAGAACAATATTTGGGGTGATGAGAATGATGACGACACTATCAAGATAGCAATACTTTATTTCATAAATACATTCATATTTTCTAGAGAGAAGAATAGTACATTCATACCACGAATGCATTTTGATTTGGTTGAGAGTGGTCGATACAACGAATACCCTTGGGCACAAAAGCATTCAAAACATTGGCTAAGAATCCAAGAAGATGAATGTCGCGAAACAGTATTGTAGGATTGCTAGTATGCCTCTCGCCATGCAAGTATGGTTGTATGAATGTTGTTCATCGGTTGACCCAAAAATTGTTGTCAAGGAGTTGTCTCGAATTCCCAAGTTGCTCAATTGGAGGACCATAGATAAACGACCATATTATGAGTACCTAATGGAAGGGATGTTCAGAGATAATGATAATCCGGTAAGTGTTAACTGTCTTGTATAAGTTATATATATAACCTGTTTATAAAATTATTATATATTAATGTATGTTTTATTTTTATTTTTCTTTTTTATAGTCAACTTACCGAAATATATCACCCACACTTAAGGAGATTGCATTTCACCAAATTCCATCAGAAAATGATGAAGATGACATGTATTGCTCGAAAATATCAATTGACAAAGATGACGATGACATCTTCACTTCGATCCCTCCAGTACAAATGTTAATAAAAAGGAGGAGAGAAAAAATAGGTCGATGTATCAATATTACCACCAAAAAAGAAGTGAAGATAGCATGTCGGTGAATCTTCTAGTGAAAAAGTTCACTTGAGTATCCTGTTGTATCCACCAAGGTAAATACTAATGTTCCAACACCAAATCTTCAGAAGCAGCCCAAGGAATCATTCATTGATGGTGTGACCGATGAGACACCATCAGTAGTGTTAACAGAGAGGAAATCGATCAATAATGTTGATAAAATTGTGAAATTGAGGGAAGATCTTGTCAAGTTAAAGGATTCAGTAAGCCATTTTCGTTTTCATTTTCGTTTTCATTTTAGTTTCTATCTTAGTTATCCAGTAAGTTATCCTTTTTCTATTTTTTGCTAAAAAATACTTTTTACTTTACGCATAGGTGTTTGTCGAGCTCAAGGATATGCGTTTGTTTATACTTAAAAATTTCAAAGATCTGAGGGATGCCATCAATGTGAATCAAACAACTGAAGAGGTCACATAAAAAATTTATTTTTTTAGCGAGTCACATATACACTACACAATGCTTACTAGTTTATATTGATATACAGGCCACACGCAGCAAGCCGCCATCTCATATATCAGTTCCACCGAACGAGAGATCTCAGAATGAAATAAATCAGCATCCAGAGGCACAAGACATTTTTATTAACACACACGCTGACAGATTCGAGGTAATACAACACATTGTATTTAATTTTCAATTGTCAATGCTTTGAATTCTAGTTTTTGTGCGTCGGAGTTGTCACGTGTATCAATTATGGCTCTTTCTTATCCATATAATATTTTTTACTTTATCAGTGATTATTTTTAAAGATAAAATACCGATAAACAGTTCAAAAAACCAACGTTATGGACATTGTATTTTTACAAGTTAGACATAATTGTTTCCTATGTGTTAGATACCACCATCAGACAAATTGACTTCTAACAAAGCCAATATCAAACAATCTGTTCAAGATGAGCAAATAGAACTCAACAAAGGTTTGCACAACGCGAACATTCCTAAAGTAAGTACTCAAATGGACGACGAACAACATGTATTTGCCAGCCCCATCTAGGAGGCAATTGAGTAGAACGTTCATGCAACAAGCGCAACACAACCAGAGTCACAATTTAAGTTGCTCGACGAGTTGTTACCAAGCCTTAATCCAGAAAGAATAAGTGTGACTCAATTAGAGGATGTTGTTTATGATGCTATACCCATACCAATTCAAAGAATTGGATGATCTAATCGTTGGAGCCGTTCTTCATACCCAGCAAACTGTGGATCTTCAGCTGGTAATTACAACGCACTTATCCCTTTGGTTTTACCATTTATATTAGAGTTATTTTTTTAATATTCAGATTTGACATAGTTTATCTCTTATTTTTTATCAGGTAGTTCATCGAATGTGATCAATATATATGAAAAGAAACACTCATTTGTTTGTGACGTCATACAAGGGCCACACAATTATGACCTCTTCGAGGACTATGCAAATTGGCTGCGTGAAGGACTCCTCTCTAGGCATGAACATAAGTAATAATTTTTTTTATATGATTTATACAATTTATATTTTTTGTATTAATTATAGGGACAATGTATTTTTTTTAAGAACGCATGGTGAAGATCACTATAAGAAGAACAAAGCAACGCTTTTGGTCCCAATGGATCTAGGTATCTAGCTAATCACTGATAAAAATTCTACACGCTTTCTTTTGAAGGTCGAATTTTGAATGATGGGGTAAAAGGATACACTGTTCTCATTAAAAAATAAAAAAGGAAGTTAGTTTATTTTGTACCTTATATATAACATATTTCTTCTTATATATTTTTTTACAGCATATTGATGTTATACTCTATTATTTGCGGAAGAACAATAAGTATAACATCAATAGCAGATACAAATACACCACGGTCGACTGCTTGTTTAACAAAACAATTATCAAAATATATGATGAGTATGCTAATGTGGCAAGTGAAACATGTGTCGTAAAAGAAGAGAGAGTCATACATGAATACATAAATGGGTACAGGTTGATGGCTACCATTTCATGGAATATGGTTGATCATGTATTTATACATGTCAACGTGAAGGAAAAACGTCATTGGGTTCTTGTTGTGCTAACTTTTACGGAACGACGCATTGACGTCTATGACTCATATAGATCAGTTGGGCATGATGCTTTTGTTAGATGCGAAATACATAAACTTGCTTAGCTTTTGCCCACGTATTTGTCCATGTATTATGTCAACAGTATGGATGATACACAAGATCAGAATATCCCTTTTGACGTGAATTATATGGATGGCATACCTCAACAGAGATACGGTAACATGTAAGTATAATACTCTCATTTTTCCCCATTTTTTGATTTAGTATACAGTATATGAACATTTATTTTCTTGATAATGATTTACACATCCTTCCTATTTTTGTACAGGAATTGTGGCTTGCATTTGCTTGCGTATGCAGAGTATCTGAGCGAAGGTGATGGCATTCCAGTTGAATTGTTCGATGCAGAGTTACTTCGCATAAGATATGGCGCACTCCCATGAGATTATGCTTAAAAAAAGTTGAGGATGGAGCTATTAGCGACAACGAGGCCCCTGCTACAGTTACCAGGCTACACATTGAAATCGATAAAATAATGAAATGATCACGATAATTTAGGGTCTTTTTTTATCTATTTGTTTTGTGTTTTGATTTTTTGTTTGGACAAAACGGTTTCTTTAAGTTTATATCTCTATATATAAATAGATTATGTTTTTGAATGAAATGAGTTTATTTAAGAGCTCATCCAAACTTCTTACATGAAATAATATATATATATATATGTACATATACTTACGTCATATATCTAAGAATATGTACATCTTATTTAATCTAACTTTTATTTTATTTTTATATATGTGATGACGACAAATGTTTCTAAAGACAAGCATCAGTCAAAAAGCAATGTTCCCTATATTTTTCTTGAGAGCAAAAAATCAAAGTTTTAATTCCTTAATATGCATCAAGTCGATTTTTAAGAACAAAAAGATCCCCGAGAAAATTATTTTGTTGGGCAATCCCAAATTCAGAACTAAAAAATCAAATTATAATGGAAAACTAATTTAGAGGATTGAGGGATACTTCAAAACAAAAAATGAAACACAAATTATTAAAAAAGAGCACAGGAAGCAAATAATTTTTTTTTAAACAAAAAATATGGATACACAACAAGCTAACAGGTGCTTCAAAGTCCACGGGTACACGATTATAGTCTTTTATCTTCATAGCCTCAGTGTTTTGAAAGACAAGTGACGATGATAATTTGTTTTGAGTAACAATACCAATATATTAATAAACTTCAAATCGATAATTTATCACACCAAAAAAATAACAAAATTATAAGAAAGGAAAATCAATTCATTCAATCAACTGACATCATACAAATAATGGAAAACAACATAGTTTATTTGAACTAATTTTTTTTTTAAAAGAATACTACTACTTATTACGAGAAGAAGATCTACAGGTACGTCTATTGTGACCAAAAGACCCACATGTACTACAAGAATTACTACTCTTCTTCCCTTTCATCTCTCTGTATGACTTATCACGTTTCTTTTTTGGTCGTCCAGGAGGCCGTTTATACTTTGGCGGCAACACAACTTCTCTAGATATATGCTCAGGCATGTTTCAATTTGTTATATTTGGAAGAGGATACACAGGCATCTCATATGTCTTCAAAATTATTTTTGGCTTATACAAATCAGAACAATATTCATCTGGTAGTATATTTTTGCTTTTCAATACTGTCCAAGCATGTGCACATGGAATTTCATCAACTTGAAATCTCCTGCAACTACGTTTTTTATTTTGAAGGCATACTGTATATTGCTTTCCTCATCACTCACAGAATAGATGTAATCACTTGATGGAACAACCTGAAACAAAAAATATATATAATACGATGTTACAATGAATATAAATTTATTTTTTTTCATTAAGTGAATGCATTATGGATACATACCGTCATACACATAGATTGTTTCTTATTATCCGTGAGTATCTCCCGACATTCGTTCCCAAGAAACTTGAATGTAAAAGATGCATTTTATCGATTCGTGCAGTTCCATCTGGAAAAAAGCAACCTTACTTGTTCTAGGAATTCAAATATGTGCAATTGCATAGCTTCTACAAGTGTGGAATTGATAGACTCCGCAATATTTGACGTCATAACCCCACCTCGATTAACCGGTGCATACAACCTTGCCCACTTCTCATAACCAACTAACTCCAAATTTTTTTTTACTCTAATATCTACCTTTTCAACCTTATCCATCAACATATCAAATTCTGCTTGTGTGTATGCCTTTGCCATAGAGTAGAATACCTCACTCAAAAGCTTGTTTGATTTTTTATAGTTCTTGCATACATTGTTCCATAGATGTCATATACATATGTAATGTGGCACATTATTGTACACCTTAGAAACAGTCTTTATAATGCTCTCATTTTTATCAGATACAACACACATATTCTCTCTTTCCCCAAATGCGACTTTAAATTGTTCAAAGAACCACGACCAAGCAGCATCATTCTCATAATCAATAACCCCATAAGCCAGTGGCAAGATATTCCCTTCCCATACATATGTATACAAAATTTTTTAAAAATTTACATGTGAAAAAAGTCATGACGTAGCAGCGCACAATAACGTATTCATGTATATTACTTACCTGCTCCATCCAAAGTGCTAGCTTCAACAAAAGCACCAGTGTATGCCCTCTGAGGTGGCTAGCATCTACAATCACAATTGGCCTACAATGATCAAAACCCTTTATAAAAGCATGTAACGATATAAATAGGTACAAAAAATAATTTTCATGGGTTTTCTTCATTCGAATATGTGAACCAGGGTAGGTCCTATCCAATATATACAAGTATCCAGGGAGTTTATTGTAAGATTTAGCTGGTTTCCCCATCAATGATTCCAACGCCCTTTCTTTGGCTCGACAGGCCATCATATAGTTGACATCCACACCAAGATCCATTTTCATGTCTGCTATGATATCATTTGGAGTATATTTTCTCTTATGATTCCTCAATTTAGGTGTAATAATTCCTTCAATCAATCCACTTGTTGCATGCCACTGTGAGTATATTCTATCTTTCAAAGGATATGTATGCTCATCGTAAAACACCCTAATTCGAAACATTTGTGACTTGTTTATACTTGACGCCTTCATCAACCATTTGCATTCCTCAGATATACACACAAGGGTTAAGCTGCAATTTATATTTGAGAGTTTTTAGTTTGAAACACATATTATATATATTTAAATACAGATACATCTATTAAATACACTCAAATAATTATTAAATACAAACTCATATTTTATATACAAATACATTTTACATAAATAAATTTTTTACCTAATAGAATTGGATCGTTGAACCAAGAACTGAAATCGATTATCTATTGCATACTTATTCATGACAGCCTTTAACGTTGATTTGTCCACATATATATGATCAACCGTTACTTCCTTTACATTACTATTAACAATAATCAAACAATTAGCCTCGTTTGACTCTTCTCCCTGATCGGCAACAACCATATCCAAATGCTGAAATATATGGGGTGTATCAATCAAATCGCGATTGTATTCAAGTTGCATTACATCTTCTTGAATTTCACTTTCCCCATTAACATAGTAGCATACATCCTTATCAACAACAGTTACGCACAAGGGATATAATCCGAACTCCATGTTCGTCTTCTTTAATTGAACATACACCTGAACACCCATGTCATTGTGTATTTCCATTGGCGTATCACTACCATCAATAGTATATTTGATTTTTATATATTTTGTAGTCAAATCAACACCTAATTGGTTCGAAATTAATCTGACCAAATCATCATATAAAGCATAATCCTTCATCATAATTTCGTCCACATTGTATTTGATGTAGCAATTGTCTTCATTCCACGTTCCCAAATGTTTGATCAGAACAGTTATGCTTGACATTTCATACTTCACAATTCAAAAAAATAAACATTTATGACATTATAATATCAAATAATTGACACATTAATTATAAAAAGTCATTTAAACTCAAAATTTGACATTACCTGTATCAAATATCTTGAACAAACAATGGTTATTTTTTGAAGAGTGGCATACAAGGAGAAATATGATTTTCTAAAAAAGAACAGGACGATGGATTAAATTTGTTATGTTTTCTGTGTTTTTAATAATATTAATGAAAAGTTTTTTAAATTCAAAAACCTGTACAAATTAGTTAGTCAATTACCGTTACTACAATTAATAAACGGTTCTGTCATTTCCTTATATACAGTAATAGTATATACTAATTATAAATACCAAAGTTAAATTATATGTACATTGTATTTTTTTCATTAAAAACGTAGTCATATTTAGTAATTATCATAACTATAGCTATAGAAATTTGATAACCCCTAAAATATAGTCATTTATGTAACTTCCTCATTAATCTTCCTCATCTACCTAGCCCATTTAAAGCTAAGCACATAGATGACTCACCTGTTCGATTCTTAAAGTCCCACAAGCACCTCACTTCTTTTACTTCGTTTAAGTTTGCGATCTCCTTAATTTAACTTAAAACTTATATACACTCGATCATCTTAAGCATTAGACGTAAATATAGCCCTCAAATCTGAAATTTAAGTACTTTTAAAATTGATGCTCATTCGATCAAGTCATAGTATAATATATGGGAGTTTACTTCCAAGCTTCTTTATTGTGACCATTTGTTTAGCAAATCAAGTGCATTAGATGTAATACTAAGCCATATCAGGTTCCATATGCATAGAACTAGTACATGTAAGATATGGGGTGTTACAACATCACGTATTAAAATTAAGTGGCAATTCAACTCAAATTAAATGAGCCACTAAAATCACACCACGCATCAAAATTATTTGACAACCCAAGTCAAATTAAATAAGTCACTAAAATCGTGTCATGTGTCAAAGTTATGTGACAATTCAAGTTAAATTAAATGAACCACTAGAATAATGTCACATGTTTAAGTGTCATGTCCTGACCAATCATATTACATAAATATACCACTTCCTATAATTATAAATAGAGGTCCTCATTATTCTCATAGGGAGAGGCTTTCAAGAACAAGAAGCAAGAAGAGAGCTCGTGGATCAGAGACTATAAATTCTCTAGAAGCTACAAGTTCAAGCAATCAAGTCCAAATTCAAGATCAAGAACGAAGTCAAAAGTCAAGACATTCAAGATCAATTTATTGACTTACATTAATTATTCATCATAACCATACAAGTGTTCGTGACGAATAATTCAAGTTCAAGTTCAAAGGTCAAAGATTCAAGGTCAAGCTATTCAAGCCCTCTGATACCATTTTTTCTATCTATTTCTTCATTTTCTTTTGTTACTCTTATCATAGTTGTTAATTCATCTTCTAATCTTAATTCATTTTTT
>JBCEWC010002033.1:0-36775 GCA_038996855.1 Solanum aculeatissimum
GCATATAATCATCCTTGTTATAGATAACAGCTGGTAGGCCTTGTTTAGAGGTATATTTAGGCTGTTCAATCTCTATAAACCTCTCCTGTTAGGCCATATTCAATTGCAACTTATTGGCTAGTGTTTGAATGACAGTATAGGGAGATGGTTCCAGATTCTGTACTTTGCTAGCATCCTCCTGTGAGACCATTCGTGTGTTTGGAGTGAACGGGGATTGATTCTGATTGGGATAAGTCATTTCCTGAGGGTTCCTTTGGCCCTTGGCCTCAAACTCATCAAAATTGCTGGAAATCTTAGGAAATCGATTAGGTCCTTTACTTCCCTTCGCATCAATTCTCACACTATCACCATCCTTGTCAGAATCCTGATGTTGTTTAGCATTTCCTTTCTTCCCCTGATTTTGCTCATGTTTACTACCTATAGAGCTATTTCCTAGTTCTAGGTTGATTATTTGATTCCCTTCAATATCACTCCTAGAGATAAGAGGCTGAGGGTTAGGTATCTTACCTTGACTGCATTGTGTTTGCGATTTTTCCTCTTCTATTTTCCTCGGGTTGAGAGTGTTCTCCATTGCAGTTCCTTGAACCTGTTCTAGAGTTTGTTGGTGTTGAGTCGTACCTTTTTCAGTACTTTCTTCTCTAGTCTTAGCTTCAGTATTAGTCACTGCTAGCTCCACCACTTCAGCTGGGCGAGTGTCCGCTTCACTCGACTTGTGGTTGCTGGAGCTAGGTGCAATGTTGTAATGATTGTTGTTCGAATTCATGAGATTTCCATGGCTTTCGTCCAGTGGTTGATCACCGTCCACCGGCACCTGCCGCACCATAAGTCAGGCGATAATACCATTGATAAGTTACCGTTAGAGAGAATTGATAGAAATTTTAGAGAGAGAAGCAGAATTATTTAGATTGAAGAGTGTTAGAATGGATGAAAAGGGTTTAGGGTTAGGTTTAGGAGACCTTATAAATCCTAAAAGGGGCATAGGATCTAATTAAATTATGAATCAACATTTAATGAAATGGACGAATCCCTGAACACAGTGCCACACGGAAGGCACCAGTTGGTCGTCCAATGGCACACAGGTTGTATACCTGTCTGTGTGGCCTCACTTGGCCACGATTTCGACTTGAACTCTTGGGGTACTTTCTGGAACACTTTACGGAGGGACTCACGGACCTTGTGGCTGCACACGGATCATGTACTGGTCCATTGAGCCACACTTGGCCTGGAGTCCAGCCCCAAAAGTTTGCCAAGTCTCTGCCCCACTTCACGGGACCTCTCACGGCCCGTGTAGAGTCTCACGGACCGTGGGATTTTCCTTGGTCCTTGGCTAGAGTCCTGGCCACCAAGAGCCCACTGGAACATCCCACGAGCCCCCACATGGACCGTGGACCTTCACACTGTCCGTGGTCCAGCCCTTAGCCTATATCCAGAGCCTCATTTTCCAGCGTCCTTCCAATTACAAGTAGTCTCACTGTTTTGGCCATAACTTTCTCATACGAATTCGAATTGAGTGAAACAAGTTGCGTTGCGAAGATAACTCAAAGATCTTCAATTTTATGTATAGTAGACCACACAGTTCATCCCGTGCCAAAATTTATTATCCCTCAAAGTACACTGTCCAACCGGCCTCTCTATGTCACCAAAAGGTCCGTTTTGAATCCGGCCACTTAAAATCAACCCATGGCTACAAAAATTAGACCATGACCAGTTCAACACTATCCAAGATCAACCATTAATAAGTTAAAAAATTGTCGGATCGTTATGGGCCTAGGAACAACACGGAAAATGGATAACCTAAAAGGACCCTAAAGAAGCGTCTTAAGCATTCATGGCATATTCTTGGTTGCAAAAGCAATATTTAAACAATAAACACATAATTCTAGAGGAAACAAGACTTTGGACCCAATCTATAGGGATATCATAGGGAAGAGGATTAGCATGGGTCACGTATTAAATAAAGTTTAAGGTCGAGTAAGTATGAATCACGCTATGGGATAAATGAGGGACTTAGGACTTTCATCTCCAGCAACAACACACAACAAGCATAAGAAAGGAATATGAGACTAAGGAAGTCTTCCATAATGCATAAATATAACAAAAGTCAATCTCATAACATATATATCTAAATATCAAACAACACCTCTAATACAAATGGAACAGCGGCCAAGACATCTCCCGGGCTCACCCTCAAAAGATAATTATCCAAAAATAGACAAGTTTTAAATAAGCATGAAAGTAAATGGCTATTGTCCCCGAGGTGAAGGACTCACCAAAGGTGATCTTCAATCGAATTTTCTAGCCACGTGGAGATGGAGGATGAATAGAAGCTTTGGTCCCTACATGGTTAGATCATGTAGAAAAAAGAGTATGTGTTAGTACTTAGAATGTACTAAGTATGTAGGGTGAAATGCAACAAAGAACATAAGTTGTAATTAAACAATATGCATAATCGTAAATAACAAATATAAGTTCAATATGTCATCAATGCTCAATGCCTTAGTCAAAATATGCATGAAGATCATCAAATCACATAACATGTCGTACATATATAGGAAGCGATCATAACCGACATATAAGACTTAGAGAGCTACTACTTGGAATCTGGATGTTCACTCCACACTAAACTAGTAGTAGTCTACTTTTCCATGGTAAACTAAACACTCACTTTATGGGAACTCCCCTATTTTGAAAAGAGCTTCATAAACACCTTACAGGAACACCACTCTTTTTTTTAAATATATGATAAGAACCTTACAAGAACATCACCCTTTTCGAAATTCAATTAACATGTGTCGTACGGGAACACCACCCTTTTTGGTCAATTATGAAAATGAAGATATATTGATCCATTAACTAATTCACAAACCTATGATGGCAACATAGTTATAGTACAATGGTCATCTACCTTGGTCCTCTCGATCCTATGTCACAATCCCAAGAAATACTCAAATCATTCTTATAATCATAATATGCAAAGCATCATAATATTTTAATATTTTCATAAAGTAGTTCTTTAAAACTAAAGCTTCATAATAGCAAAGATAGGACTTCATAACTTTCACAATATTCTCATATCTCATATCATGCATAATAGCCCTTTCAAAATTCATATCATTCCTATTTTACATACCTTGCCATAGGGATTTCTTCAACACAAGAATCTTGGTACACAACTTTAATTAAACATGGAGGGTATGCATATATACTGAAAATCATGAAAAAGTCAAGATTTAGGACGTCAGAAGAATAAATAAGATCCTTTTCAAATCATTCAAGGTAACCCACTATAAAACCATAAATCTCACTTAGGGCTTCCTTAACCCTCATAAAATCCATAAATTTTACATGGAATTTCAATTCAATGTAATTTACAAAGGTAAAATACCATAAAATACTTGATAACATCATTATATAAAAGAGTTCATAAAATTTTCATAAATTTCAACAGCCTAAAAATTAGATGAGGAAGAGAATTGGTTGACGTTTCTGGAGGAAAGGTCTCCATAAATCAAAACCCACATACCTTGGTGGGATTGAGGTTGAAAATCTTGTCAAAGAGTGTAGAAAATCCAAATCCCGAGCTTGGACACTTTGTTGAAGGCCTTGAAGAAACTTGAGAGTGTTTAGGAGGGGCTTTGTTATGACCCTCTGGGTCATTTCTGTACTTCTGTGGCTACTTTATTGATTTGAGCATATGCATAATGACCTTAAGCTATTGGTGATTTGTTGGAACTATGGGGATAGCTATCAGTTGGATTATTTGGAAGTTAAGTGGATTTTTAAGTTAACGAGGATATTATACCCGTAAAATGAGTTTTCAGGTAAAGTCCCAGTAAGTGGCCTCAGAGTGGAAGTCTGATGATTTCATTAGCTCCGGAATGGCCGAATTAGGCTAGGGGCATATCCGGTACAATTATTTCATGGATTGCAAAGTTGGTCGCTAGAACTAGTTAATAGTTGATCCAATCAATACCCTTAGGAACTATGTCCTGAATGAGAATTTTTATACCACAGTTAGCTCTGAAACATTAATTTTGCTCTAGGACGACCTTTCATTTAATACTGGGGACGTTTGGATGTGATTTGACCCCCTCCCCCCAGGCCTTCCATTAAACATTATGTATAAAGAGGTGGGATCCTCACTTTATTGTGGAAAGCTCTATTGGAAATTCTTATCACACTGTTGGACTGAGACATCAAAATCCATAGGGTTACATAGCTCGTTTGCAAAAATCAGAGTTGAGCAAGCCCAAAATGACGAAAAAGATATTGAAGGATTAATAGAAGGAGAGGGGGCGACGTGGCATTAGCTAGTGCTACCACGTGGTGGTGTCACAATACACCACGTGGCAGTGACATGACAGGCTTGCAGCTCTATATATATATGGCATTCTCCGAGGATATTATTATATATATACATGCAACTTTGCACCATGATTCCGAGCTTATTTTTCATATGATTTGAGTGATTCAAAATGCTATGTGACTCAAATATTTACAAGGAATGTCGTGGTGAAGTCAGTTTTGGGATTTGATGTGTATTTCAAGGTAAAATCCCTATTTCTTTTGCTGATCATATATTAGAATTGGTGAAAAATTTACATTATGATATCTCGGTCATTACTCAATGGAATTAAGTGAAATTTGAGCCTAAATATTCTACGTTCTGAGATGAATACTGTGGCATGTTGGGTGTTTGCTGATTTTATTTCAGTTTTTGAGAATTTTGACCGAGAAAGTTTTGAAAAGAATGTTTTCTTGCTAAAGTTCTTAACTTCATTTTTAGGCCTTTTCTAGGTCTTCTGAGGTTCATTTTGGGCCAAATTTTTCATTGTAGACTCAGACTGATATGGGGATCATATTTTGAGAGGTTTTTTGGAATTTTAGGTGTAGGCCCTATTTTCCTTATTTTAGCTCGATTGATGTATTTTCACTTATTTTTCAAGTTTTTACAGCCAATTTGATTGTATTGATCCTATGAATTTTATTGTAGCAGGTGATCAGCACCGGTAAGTGATTCAAAAGGGAAAATCATGATTGCATTGACTTAGAGCAAGAAACGATAGATGTTAGGTAGGCTAAGCTTCCTTTAACCTTAGACTGAGTTGAAATGTTTGCATATTTGAGCCGGAAGGTGTAGAATGTACTGTGAATGAGTTGAACTGTGAAATATATATTGCATATAGCTGGTTGGAAATTTGCATGTGTTGTATATGGTGATATGGGACTGTAGTTGTTATATTGAGGGTTGTATTAGCTATAACTTTTGTATTAGATGAATTCTTATATCATTAAGCTATGAGAAGGGCTTGAGAAGGGTTGGATGGGCTGAGGACAGGTGACAGGTATGTACTCTAATCTTAACTCTTGCTTGTATGCATGTGTTGCCTAAGATTACTAAAAAATATTTGTTCTTGAGAATGGAAAGTGATTGCATGCTAACTTGTGTACTGATTATAGTATTTATACCTGTTCTAAGTACTTGTTGTTTCCTGAATTATGGTAGATTTCCTATTTAAACCCAATTTTATTTTGCCTCACGACTTACATGATCCTGTATATTGCTGTTATTTGTTATGGATTGGTGTTACTGGCTAATGACGAGAGAAATGCCCCATGTTCTAGGGATGGTTATAGTTGCACTCCTAGGAGAGTCATGCATTCTATGATATAAGTGGTGTTGCTACTGAGCCATTGGCAGGTTTGATATGAGAGTGTGACCCTATTAACAAGGGGAAGGTTTTATCCTACGGGCTTCCCAAGATTATCTATGATGAGATACTAGTGGTGTGGTTAGTTCTGGGTATGACATCCTATTTAGAGAGGGGCACATTTTCAGTGGGAAGGCACATGGTTGCTTTGGGAGATGTCCTTCATAGCAGTTTGGTTGCGATATGATTCTAGACAGGTGACATCCCTTCCGATTGTCTAGCCTCTTGATCCTTAGCTTAGGTTATACCTACGCTGCCCTATGAGTTGTTTTACACAGAGATAGGTCCCGGTGAGGGTCGAATATGAGCTAGTGTCCTACGACAGTCATGTGTTTTGATTTCACTCATACTAATGTGAGAGTGTATAACATATTGCTACTGAGATATGATGACCAGAAGACTGTGTATTGATTATATGTCAAACTGTGGCCTAATTCTAGTATAGATATGGCGTTGCTTGGTGGGGTTTCCCGGGATACTTATGATGCACTGTGATTGTTTATATTTACTCTATGAACTTGGGGTTGATGAGGTTCTGGTATACTTGGCGTTTTTTGGGCATGACCCTATGGAAATTTGGGATATATATATACACTCCAATGTACTATTGATAGTTGTTGTGAACTAGTTCTTCCCATTTGATATTGGGGTATTTTTTGTATCTGAGAGGGGTGTTCATTATGGTTGTGTTGTTTGGATTAAGATTGTGGGATACTTGGATTGTGATTATCATTCCCTATATTAATTTTGGTCATGATATGAGTTTGGAATTTTAAATTTTGATATACTAGTTGAGTGAGTGACTGTTAGATACCTCAAGTCCTAGATGACACTTCTTATTGTTGTTCAAACATTGGTAGCCATGCCTGAGTATTTGAGTCCCTGATTTACGTGCCCTGGGTTCTAAGTTTTGATGGCCACGCTTGATTGTCGATCTTCAGATATTAATTATTAAGACCGAGAACCTATCAATATTCTAGGTCACGACCTTGCTAGTTGTATATACATTGATTGATTTACGTCGATGACCCCACTAATTCTATATTTTGAGCTAGGCCCTGTTGATTAATATTTTTGGTCAACAACCCCGCTGGTTCTACTTTGGGGGCGAGGCCCCGTGATTTACATTCTGAGATGAGACATACATGCTATACGAGGGGTTTTTTCTCCCGTGGGGGATAAATCCCATTTTTATGTATGTATATATTGGGTTCAGGACCCAATTTACTTGTGACTATTGGGGTAAGGCCCCCTGATTGATTTTCCCTGGATCTACATACCTATTCACACCTATATAATGTGTGGGTGTACTTTCTGGGCTTATGGGGGGCCATGGCGCATTCAGGCTTAGGTATTAGGGCCTTACACCAATGTACAATTGACCCTTGTTCTGATGATATAGAGAGTTGGGCTTTGTGATGGTTCTATGGTGTTCTCTGATGGATCTATGGGATTCTGTAATAATCTTTCAGTTCTATATTATGTGCAGGTGCACCTCCTAGGCTTATAGGGGCCCGAGTGGCATACAGGCATAGTTACTAGGGCCTTGCACCCACGTATAACACTATGCCTCAGTTAGAGCAACTATGATATGGGCATGCATGATCTTTTTAGTTTGGTTACTGTTGTTCATCACTTAGGTTGGTTTTCAATTACTGTTGATCATCACTTGGGGTGGTTCAGTTGAGGATTTGAGAGTCTTCCAGATATGCTTGTCGTTGATCTGAGTTTTGAGTTGTTAGAGTTTCTGTAGATCTCTATTTTATGCTTTTCATATGTATATTATTTCACTCGGTCATCCAATGATGCATATTGGGTGCCTTTTCGGGTACTCACCCCTGCTTTTACACCTTTTCATAGTGCAGATTCAGGTACGAGCCATGATTGCTAAGTTGGGAATTTGGAAACACTCAGGAGACTTTTAGTGAGCACCGACAGCTCTGGCTTCGTTGCAGTCTCCACCCCTTGATGGTTGTCTATTATTTCTAAACATTTACCCTATACTTGTAGTTAAAGTTATATTTGTAGAGCACTCTTGATTTGTACATTATTATGGTTATTGATATATGTATATGTTATGTCCTTATGTCTATTGTAGCTCTATATAGTTGACTTCTAGGTTTTGGGAAGGTTTCAATTGTTTATATAGTCTTATTAGTTATGATTTAGACTAGAAAGCTAGGACAGGTACCTTATGGGTTGGGTAATTGGCTTTCCTTTAGATGGGATCTAACAGGCACCATCATGACCGAGACTGGGTTATGACAAGGAGGTATCAAAGCTTAAGGTTCACTGGTCTCAGTTGTACAAATCTACCGTCAAGTAGAGTCCTGTAGATGGGTTCGGAGACGTATGTGGCTTATCTCCAGGAGTCTATGAGATGTCTAGGAACTTTCCTATGTTATTGATTTTGGTTGTGTATCTTGTCAATGGATTTTTGATTTTTGAGAATTTGTCTCTGTTTTTCCCTTCGCATGCATACCGCATAGAGGTCAGACTCTGGGCAGGGGAAGTGTTGTGTGGTCAATCCTAGATAGCGAGCAACCCTAGAGACCATTGAGCAGAAACTAGATGCCCTTAAGGTGTACCAACTGGATTGGAAGCCTGCAAGCATTGGGGTTGTGGGAACCTTGGAAATAGGCTTCATGGTCAGTTAATTGGTTGGTGATGACTATGTGTTATATTGCAGGAGATGTGTTGAGGATAGAATTTTATGAAGTGTATACTTGTACGCCAGCTGCTGGTTTAAATGTTGTATGAGCCCAAGATATGGCTCATAAGAGCATATACTTCCCTTAGTCCCTTCCGTAAAACCCACTGGTGCTTGGAAACTTTCTAAATTTCATTTCTTTGGCTCTTTCTACACCTCCCAATATGTGGGGCCTTACACCCTAGGCTTGGGTCATGACAAACTTAGTATCAAGGAACAAAGTTTTGAAGCATCCTAAAGAGTCCAACATGTCGTGTCTAGTAGAATCTTGTTCCTAGGTATAAAGCACGCGATATCCATGAATAGATGGCTATGAAACATTTAGGGAATTCTCACTTCTTTTGTGATATAAGTCGTACCCTAAGATGTGTCTTGAGACCCCTTTTCTCTACTGCTTGTTCTTCAAACTTTTTTGAGAATGCCTCCACGTCTAACATCAATGAAAAGGGGAGTTGATGCTAATGAGGACCAAGCTCCTCCAGCTCCACAAGAACCTCTAGCTGACCTTATGACAAATACAGAGTTCCAGACTGCTATCAATATGTTGGCTCAAGCCACGGCTACTCAAGATAATCAAAGTGTTGCTAATCCTAATACTCCTACCCCTATTTCTAGGGTAAGAGACTTTGCAAGGATGAATCCTTCAGAGTTCTATAGTTCAAAGGTGGATGAAGATCCACAAGAGTTCATCGACAAGGTTTACAAGGTGATGGAGATAATAAAGGTATCTTGCAACGAGAAGGCGGCATCGGCGACCTACCAACTCAAAGGAGTTGCTCAAGTATGGTGCACACAATGGAATTCAACAGAGTTAATTATGGTCCTATTGGTTTGAGGTATTAAAATCCATGTTTTTTTATCATTTCTTCCAACAAGAGCTATGGAAGGCCAAGGTGATGGAGTTCATAAATCTTAAGCAAGACAATATGAGTGTGAAGGAGTATGCCCTTAAGTTTACTAAGTTTTCCAAATATACACCTTCTTTAGTGGTGAATCTTAGAGCCCGCATGAGCAAGTTTATTTTGGGTGTGTTCGACTTTGTGGTAATGGAGTGCAAACTACAATGGTTGTAAAGGACATGGATATTTCTCTACCCATGACTCATCCGAGCAAATTGAGAGTGAGAAGTTTAAGAAGATGAGGATGAGGGAGTCCAAGAGAGCTCATTTCGAAGGTGGATATTCAAATGCTAACTCGATGGTAATGGACATTTCCAACAATGCCAAAGTTCTCAAGGGCAAGGGTCATCTCAAGTTGCTACTCTAAGGTTTTATAGTGATAGGGTGCCTACCTCTAAAGTCCAAGGTGTTGGTGTTAAGGCTAGTGGTGCTACTTTTTCTAAGTGTTCCAAGCATGGGAGGAATCATGGTGGTGATTGTTTAAGGGGCATGGGTGCATCAGTTGGATGTGGGAAGATGGGGTACAAGACCTTCGAGTGTCCTAGTGTTTCCAAAAAGGAAGAGAAGGGTGTCAAGAAGGTCAAAAGGCTCAAAGAGGGAAAGTGCAATAACATGTTCAAGATCATCAAGGAGATGGTCCGCGTAACAACTAGTATTATGCTCTATATGCTATACAAGTGGTGGAGGAGTCTCCTAATATGATTACGAGTATGTTGAGGGTCTTTGATCTTGATGTGTATTCTTTACTTGACCCCAGTGCAAATTTATCTTTTGTTAGTTCTTACCTTGGCATAAAGTTTTATGTATCTTTTGAGGTGTTGTTAGAACCTTACTCGTTCTATACTCCAGTTGGTGAGTTTGTTGTGGATAAGAAAGTTTATAGAAAATTGTTCCATGTCGGTATTGCATAAGTTTCTTCCTTGTTATCTTATTGAACTTGACATGACCGATTTTGATGTCATACTTAGTATGGGTTGGTTGCATGCATCTTATGCCTCTATTGATTATAGAACCCATAGGGTTAAGTTCTAATTCCCTGATGAACCTATTCTTGAGTGGAAGGGAACTAATTCGGTGTCCCAAGGATAAATTCATTTCATATTTGAAAGCTCAAAAAATGATTTCTAAGGGGCACATAAAACATATTGTCTAGATTAGGGATGTAGATTCCAAAGTCGATGCTCTTGATTCGGTGCCTATAGTTAATGAATTCCTTGAGGTTTTCTTTGATGACTTTCCTAGTATTCCTCTTGAGAGGAAAATTGACTTTGGCATTGATCTCCTACCCGATACACAACCCTTTTCCACACCTCCTTATTAGATGGCTCCAGCGAATTGAAAGAGTTGAAGGAACAATTGGGAGACTTACTTGACAAAGAGCTTATAAGGCTAAGTGTATCTCTATGGGGTGCTCTCATGTTATTTTTGTTAGATCAATCAATTTGCATATGCATTGATTATAGGCAATTGAATAAAGTCACCATTAAAAACAAGTATCCAATTCCAAAGATTGATGATCTATTTGATAAATTTCAAGGCGCAAGTTACTTCTCCAATATTGATCTTCAATCTAAGTATCACCAATTGAGGGCAAAGGAGTATGAAATTCCAAAGATGTCATTTAGAACTTGGTATGGTCATTTCAAATTTTTGTTTATGTCTTTTGGACTAACAAATGCTCTCACAACTTTCATTAACTTTATGAACACGTTTTTCAAACCATATTTGGACATGTTTTTCATTTGATGTCGCTCAAGATACACCTCGTTTTAAAGGTTAAAGTGATCACTATCAAGTAAATAGCCTAACCAAAGTTAGGGTCGAATCCCACATGGAATATGGTAGACTCCAGAATAGTTCAATGCAAAGTGGGGTGATTAACCTACTTATCTCCCGAAAGGGGGGTTGTAACTGTACAATAAACCTAGACTAATGAAAGTGTTATGAAATCACTAGAAGAGCTAACTACGGTGATGTGTTCCCCATGGTTCCCTAACTCAGTATTGCTAGATAATTGTAATCATTTTCAGTGTGTAGATGCAGAACAGTATGTTATGTTTACCAAACACTTTGATCTAGATATAAGGTAAATTTCACCACGGTATTTGATCCATCCATGCAGTGTGACACTACTAACCCTTAACTATTATCCTAGCCCAACCTCCCCTTAATCTAGTTTGGTTTGATTAGATTAGAAAACATCAATCGAATCATATTAATTATTCTCTTTTCCTATTCATTACCTCCTTGATTCGGCAAGTAACACTAGGCGAGTTCTAATGTTATCCACCATTAAAAAGTATCTAAGATGAAGAAAATTAATTAATACAATTATACACAATTTTTAAGAATTATGAATTATCCATTTTTACCTTGTTAGTTTGTAACGATCCGAAAATTTTCGAACTTCGTAATGGTTTGTCAAGGTTAATGTTAAACTGGTTGTGGTTGAATATTTTTAGCCATGGGTTGTATTTAAGTGGCCGTATTCCAAATGGATCGTTTGATGAAATTATGGGGTCGGTTGGGCAGTATACATTGAGATATCATAACCTTTGGTACGGGATGAGTTGTGTGGGATAATATATATAAAATAGAATCATTTTGAGTTATCTTCGCAACGCAACTGGTTTCACTCAATTCGGAGTTTATATGAGAAAGCTATGGCCAAAACAGTGGGACTGCCCGTAATTGGAAGGACGCTGAGAATAGGGTACTGGATTTGGGTTAAGGGCCGGACCACGGACCGTTTGGTGGTCCACGGTCCATGTGGGGGCTTGTGATATGTTCCAGTGGACTCCAGGTGGCTAGGGTCTAAGCCAGGGACCAAGTGTGGTCCCACGGACCACCTCACAGTTCGTGAGATACTTCACGGCCCGTGAGGGGTCCCGTGAAGTGGGGCAGAAAGTTGTCAAGGGTCCAGGGCTGGACTCCAGACTAAGTGATGCTCCACAGTCCGTGTGCATCTACATGGTATGTGTACAGCTACACGGTCCGTGAGACCCCCCGTGAAGTGATCAAGAAAGTCCCCCGAGAGTTCAAGCCGAAGACGAGACCAAGTCAAGCTACAAGGCCAGGTACATGGACCGTGTACCAATGGAGGGCTACTGTAGCCTTCCGTGTGACACTATTTTAGTTAATTAGTCCATTTTATTAATGGGTAATTCATAAATAATTAGACCCTATGCCCCTTTTAGGCTTTCTAAGGTCTCCTAAACCCCCTAAATCAAACCGTAAACCCTTTTTATCCATTCTAACACTCTTCAATTAATTTTGAAATTCTCTCAATCCTCTTGACCTCCATTGATGAAAGCTTGAAGAAATTTTGGGAAGATCATCCTTGTTGTGAAATTCTTCAATTTTCTTGGTCAATTTCAAGGTATGTCGGTTTGATTCATGGATTCCCTTTCATCCATGACGACCCAAGAACCCTCCTCTTTAAATTATGATTTTATGTTTTCTTTAAGGTTGGGTTCTTTAAATTTTGAAGTGTTTGATTGATTGGGATTATGATATGTAGAAATTAGATGATTTAAATTTGATTTAAGTTTTAATTATATGAAGATTTGATGGTTTGATGATGATCAAGTTATGCATGTCCCCTTTACTCTTGAACTATGCATGGTTAGTATTTAAATGATGATTTGAAGGTTGATTTAACTTGAATTTCTCATGAACTACTCTTGATTTAAATATAAAGTTTGAATTCCAATATCCATGCTATTCTCATTGTTCCTCATGACATTTGCATGCACGATCATGGATTTTGATGAAAGTTTTGGTATAGGATAAGTCCCAAACATGTTTATGACTATGATTTTGAAAACGTATGGGTTATGGCTAAGTTGTGATCACACTAAGTCTATGATATGGTTCTTTGAGCAACATGGGTGTTTACACCAACATGATTTTACAAGTATGATAAGTATGGAGCTACTCTTATGCATGAAGTTTGACATGAAAGTTTGTTTGGATTTTTAGCCCATGATGCATGATTACAAAATGTGTTTGACTCTTGTTAAGTTTGCATAAGAATAATGAAAGTGATTTTACTTCTAAGCCCAAGTATGAATGATTTGATGTTCAAGTGTCAATTTTTCATTTTAAAGCATGTATACGTATATTTATTCTTGTGAGATGATGACTTAGTATCGAGAAGGATTGTAGTAGTAAGTCGTCTCTCCCCAAGGGTTCCACTCCTTTCCCGAAACTATGTGCCAACGTAGGTGCTATCAAAATGGGAGACCCGTAAGGTATGCTTTAATATGATATGCTATGCTATGTAAATCCTTTCGAAATGGGTGACTCGTAAGGAATATGGCCATCACATCGAAATAGGAGGCCCATAAGGTGTGGTGTAGACTATCTTTTGCAAGTAATCTTCTCCAATCCAATGGGAGGCCTCATTAGGCAAGTTCATGTTCTAGCTCACATGGATTTGGATGTCGGTTATGGTTCCATGCCCTCTATATTCTAAGCATTATGGCATGTCATGTATCATGATTATCATGGCATATAGATATATTTTTCTTTCTTATATTCTCTTTTATATATGTTCCCTTGCAATGTAAGTTATTATAGGTTCATGTGCATAGGCATTTACATTCCCGCATACTTAGTGCTTTATTGTGCTAACCCATACTCTTGTCTATATGTTCTAACCATGTAAGTGCCGGCGACAACCTCTATCTACCTCTACACGACGAGTGACTATCTTAAAGTTATTTGCTTGTGATGAGCCCTCTGTCCAAGGACAATATCTACTTTCCTCTTCCTAATATTATTTTACTTTCTTATACCATTTATTGAGGGTGAGCCCCAAACTATGTCGCGGCCCCGCTCTTTCTATGTAGAGGTAATGTTAGACATACTATACTCCTGCATGTTGTATTATGCTTATTTTGGGTTGTTATGATTATTGAGATTTTGTTATGGAAATGATGTTTCGATTATGCTTATGATTGTGCCTATGGGCGTGTGAATGTTGGGAATGTGCTTATGTGGAAAGTACCATAACCCTAGTGTTCCCCATAGCTTGAGTCCTAATTACCCTCCCCTAAGAAATACTTACTATGTGCTATGTGATTCATGCTCATCCCATTCCTGGCAACATCCCCATAGCTTGAGTCCAAAGCCCCATTTTCCCTAGAATTTGTGTTTTGTATTTACATTTCCATACTTTTGAACTGATGATGTGTGTGATGATGCTATGATGGCTTGATCGAGATCCTTCAGGTTCTCCTTCGCCATGTCACATCTAGGCCCCACTTTCGAGTCGTGACAAATATGATATCAAAGCCCTAGGTTTCTAAATGATCCTCGGAGTCCAACATGCCGCGTCACTTAGAGTGTCATTCATGGGTATGATGTGTTCCATACTTATGCGTGAGAGGCTATGATGACGTTTTAGGAACTTGTCACTTCATTGTCCCTTGTGTCATGCCTTGTACTATTTATGAGATTTCCCTAAACACTTGATTCTTGTCGCTCTTTCAGAATATGCCTCCCAGAAGAACTCCCTACCCTCGTCAAGTCCTGAGGTTGAGGAATAAGCCCCTCGGGCACCGGTAGAGGAACAAGTATCTCATGATAAGTTTAGGAATATGGTATTTATGTTGGCCCAAGTTGTGGCCAACTAAGCCCGTCTAATCCATCCGATGAATGTTGGTACTCCGGCTTCTAGGGTGAGGTATTTCAACCGGATGAACCCTCCTGTGTTCTTTGGTTCAAAGGCGAAAGAAGATGCTCAAGAGTTCATTGATGAACTCACTAAGGTTTTGACTATCATGGGAGTGAGCTCGGAAGAAAAGGTCGAGATGGTCGCTTACCAATTGAAAGATGTGACCTAAGTGTGGTATGGCTAATGGTTGGTTGAACGGGTTGCGGATGTCAAAGTTGGATGGGAAGAGTTCAAAATGGCTTTCCTTGATCGTTTCTTTCCACTTGATCTTAGGAAAAGCCAAAATGACTGAGTTCATAAATCTTCGGCAAGGTGGTATGACCGTGAGGGACTATGCTCTAATATTTACCAAGCTCTCCAAGTATGCTTCAATGCTGGTATCTGATCCCCGTGCAAGAATGCACAAGTTTATTTTGGATGTTTCGAACTTGGTGGTGAAATAGTGTTGAACCGCTATGCTCATCCATGATATGGACATCTCTCGGCTCATAACTTATGCCGAGTAAATCGAAGGCGAAAAGCTTAAGGAGAGAAGGATTAGTGAAGCTAAGAGGGCCTGGTTTGATGGTAAGTTCTCTAACTCTAAGAGTGGTGGTGGTGGTTTTGGCCGATTCCATCAAGGCCAAGGTTCTAATATGAGGGTTGCTAATCCGAGAGTGCCTCCTCCTAAGGAATAAGTTGGGGATGGTCCCCAAATTCCTCTTTGTGGTTAATGCGGAAAGTATCATATGGGTGATTGTAGAAAGGGTTCGAGGTTTTCCTATGGATGTGGTGGTTTGGACCACAAGGTTTTCGATTATCCAAGGGGTGCCAAGAAAGATCAAGTGACTCCCGGTGGTGAAGGGCCGTCGAAGGCTCAGGTTGGTGGTGCTCCAAGGAACAATCAGTTTTATGCTCTCCATGTCAGGCAAGAGGTGGAGGAAGCTTCGGATGTCATGACTGGTATGTTAAAAATCTTTGATTTTAATGCTTATGCTTTACTTGATTCGGGTGTAAATATATCTTTTGTGACTCCTCTGTTGGCGGTTAAATTTGGTTTGAGTCCCGAAACTCTAAGGGAACCTTATTCGGTATATACTCAAGTGGGTGAGTCTATGTTGCCTGGAAAGTGTATCGGGGTTGTCCTGTCTCTGCGTTGCATAAAGTGTTCCCCGGTGACCTTGTAGAACTTGAGATGTATGATTTTGATATTATTCTTGGGATGGATTGGTTGCATGCATCGTATGGCTTGGTTGATTGTATAACTAAGCAAGTTAAATTTCAAGTTCCTAATGAACCGGTGTTAGAATAGAAGGGTAGTGATTCTGTGGTTAAGGGTTAGTTTATTTCCTACCTCAAAGACCGGAAGATGATTTGTAATGGGTGTATTTATCATATTATGTGGGTTAGATTTTTAGAGGGTGAATTACCTAAGCTTGAATCGGTTCTGGTGTTTAATGATTTTTTCGATGTGTTTCCCGAGGACTTGCCCGGTATCCCTACCAATTGAGAGGTAGATTTTGGCACAGATCTCCTTCTGAATACTCAACCTATGTCTATTCCTCCTTATCGTATGGCACCGGAGGAATTTAAAAAGTTAAAAGATTAGTTGAAAGATTTGCTAGAGAAGGGGTATATTAGGCCGAGTATTTCACCTTGAGGTGCTCCCGTGTTGTTTGTGAGAAAGAAGGATGGGTCGCTCTGAATATGTATTGATTATCGGCAATTGAATAAGTTGACTATTAAGAATAGGTATTTGTTGTCTAGGATTGATGATTTTTTTGAGCAACTTCAAGGGGCTACTCATTTCTCGAAAATAGACCTTCATTCGGGTTATCACCAATTGAAGGTGAGGGAGTGTGACATTCCAAAGATGGCATTTCGAACTCGTTACAGTCACTTTGAGTTTGTGGTAATGTCATTTGGGTTGACTAATGCACCGGAGGTATTTATGGATCTTATGAATTGGGTGTTCAAACTGTTCTTTGATAATTTTGTGGTAGTCTTCATTGATGACATCTTGATTTACTCCCGTAGTGAGCAAAAGCATATGGGTCACTTGAGATTGGTTCTTCAAACTTTGAGAGAGAAGCAATTGTATGCCAAGTTTAGAAAATGCAAATTTTGGTTGGGAGAAGTTGTCTTCCTTGGCCATGTGGTATTCGGTGATGACATTAAGGTTGATCCTAAGAAAATTGAAGCGGTGAAAAATTGGCCTAGACCATTGACTCCTTTCAATATTCGAAGTTTTCTTGGTTTAGCCAGTTTTTATAGAAGGTTTGTTGAAGGATTTTCCTCTATAGCATCTCCGTTGACTAAGTTGACTCAAAAAAAGGCTAAATTCGTATAGTCAAACGAATATGAGAAAATTTTCCAAACTTTGAAGGATCGACCTATGCTTATGCAATATGGTAAGGTGATACCTTATGCATCCCGACAATTGAAGGTGCACGAATAAAAGTATCCAACCCATGATATTGAGTTGGCGGCAGTGGTATTTGCTTTGAAAATTTGGCGGCATTATTTATATGGAGTTCATGTGGATATGTTCACCAATCACAAGAGCTTGCGATATGTGTTCACCCAAAAGGACCTTAATTTGAGGCAAAGAAGATGGTTGGAACTTCTCAAGGACTATGATATGAGTGTCCTTTATCATCCCGACAAGGTTAATGTGGTGGTGGATGCCCTTAGTAGGCTTTCTATGGGAAGTGTGGCTCATATGGAAGAAGAGAAAAAAGAGTTAGTAAGAGAGGTGCACCGTTTGGCTAGATTGGGTGTGAGATTGGACGAATTCGACAATAGTGGAATTCTTGTTCAAGGTGGGTCCGAGTCTTCCTTAGTGGTTGATGTTAAGAAGAAACAAGACTTAGATCCTTCCTTGGTGGAGTTGAAAAAGTTGTTTGCCGATGGAAAGATTGAGGTTTTCTCCCAAGGGGGAGATGGTGTGCTACGGTACCAAGATTGTTTGTGTGTTTCGGATGTGGATGGTTTAAAAGAGACTATCATGAAAGAGGTTCATAATTCTCAATATTTTATTCATTCGAGATCTGCCAAGATGTATCGAGATTTGAAAGAGTTGTATTGGTGGCATGGTATGAAGAAGGACGTGGCTAAGTTTGTGTCAGAATATCCTAATTGCCAACAAGTGAAAGTGGAACATCAAAGGCCCGGTGTCTTGACCCAAGATATTGAAATTCCTACTTGGAAGTGGGAAGATGTGAACATGGACTTTGTGGTTGGGTTGCCCCATACTTGTAAGTAATTTGATTCCATATGGGTTGTGGTTGATAGAATGACTAAGTAGGATCATTTCTTACCGGTTAAGACTACCTATAGTGCCGAGGAGTATGCAAGGGTGTATATTCGAGACTTGGTGAGATTGCATCGTGTTCCAAGATCTATCATATCAGATCGTAGTACTCAATTTACTTCTCACTTTTGGAAATCTTTTCAAAGGGAACTTGGTACTAAGGTCAAGTTGAGCACTGCATATCATCCTCAAATGGATAGGCAATCTGAAAGGACAATTCAAACCTTAGAGAACATGTTAAGGGCTTGTGTGTTGGAGTTTAAGGGAAATTGGGATGATCATCTACCTCTCATTAAGTTTGCCTACAACAATAGCTTCCATGCTAGTATTGGCATGGCACCATTAGAAGCTTTGTATGGTAGGAGATGAAGGTCTCTGGTTGGTTGGTTTGAATTAGGTGAGGCGGCCTTGTTAGGCCCGGATTTGGTGGTTGAGGCCATTAAAAAGGTGAAGTTAATTAGGGAAAGGTTGAAAACGGCCTAAAGTCGCCAAAAGTCTTATTCGGATGTTAGGAAGAGGGACCACAAATTTTATGTTAGTGATTGGGTGTATGTAAAGGTATCCCCCATGAAAGGCATCATGCGTTTTGGAAAAAAGGGAAAGTTGAGCCCTTGGTACATCGGACCTTATGAAATTGTGGAACGGGTTGACAACGTGGCTTATAGGTTGGACTTACCTTTGGACATAAGCTTCATTCATCTGGTGTTCCATGTGTCTATGTTGAGGAAGTTGGTTGGTGACCCCAAGGCCATTACACCTTTGGAGGGTGTGACGGTTGAGGAGAACTTGACTTATGAAGAGGTGCCGGTTGAAATTTTGGATAGACAAGTTAAGCAGCTTTGCAACAAGGATGTAGCTTCAGTCAGGGTGCTTTGGAGGTACCAAGACGTGGAGAGTGCGACATGGGAAGCGGAGTTGGACATGATGGAGCGATATCCTTACCTCTTTCAATCTACTCAAGCCTAAGATACTAGGTTCTATGCTTGTATGATCCTAATTCTTTAAATTCTTGAGTTTCATGACATTGCATGCATACATGAGCACGAAAATAATTTAAACGATGTTTTGACATGCGTTTTGAAAGACATTTTGAAATGATGCATGATTTGTTATAAGTTGATGAACATGTCTCTTGTTTGATTGTTGTCCTCAAGCCGTAGTTTTTGTTCATTCAAGGACGAATGTTCCCAAGGGGGAGATGATGTAATGATCCAAAATTTTTCAAACTTTGTAATGGTTGGTTAAGGTTAGTGTTAAACTGGTCGTGGTTGAATTTTGGTAGCCATGGGTTGTATTTAAGTGGTCGGATTCAAAACGGATCATTTGGTGAAGTTATGGGGCCGGTTGGGCAGTGTACTTTGAGAGATCATAACTTTTGGTACGGTATTAAATGTGTGGGATACTATATATAAACTTGAAGCTTTTTGAGTTATCTTTGCAACGCAACTGTTTTCACTTGATTTGGAGTTTGTATGAGAAAGTTATGGTCAAAGCAGTGGGACTGCTCGTAATTAGAAGGACGTTGAGAACAAGGTTCTGTATTTGGGTTAAGGGCTTGAGCACGGACCGTTTGGTGGCCCACGGTATGTGTGGGGGCTCGTGAGATGTTCCAGTGGGCTCCAGGTTGCTAGGGTCCAAGCCAGGGAACAAGTGTAGTCCCACGGACCACCCTACGGTTTGTGAGAAACTTCATGGCCTGTGAGGGGTCCCGTTAAGTGGGGAAGAAAGTTGTCAAGGGTACGGGGCTGGACTCCAGACCAAGTGATGCTCCACGTTCTAGTACACGGTCTGTGAGATGCCCTGTGAAGTGATCCAAAAAGTCCCCCGAGAGTTCAACACAAAGAAGAGACCAAGTCAAGCCACACGGCCAAGTACACGGACCGTGTACCAATGGACGGACACTGTAGCCTTCCGTGTGACACTGTTTTAGTTAATTAGTCCATTTTATTACTGGTTAATTCATAATTTAAGTAGATACTATGCCTCTTTTAGGCTTTCTAAGGTCTCCTAAACCCCCTAAATCAAACCCTAAACCCTTTTCATCCATTCTAACACTCTTCAATCCATTTTGAAATTCACTCAATCCTCTTGACCTCCATTAATTAAAGATTGAAGAAATTTGGGGAAGATCATCCTTGTTGTGAAATTCTTCAATTCTCTTGATTAATTTCAAGGTATATCGTTTTGATTCATGGATTCCCGTTCATCCATGAAGACCCAATAACCCTCCTCTTTAAATTATGATTTTAAGTTTTCTTTAAGGTTGGGTTCTTTAAATTTTGAAGTATTTAATTGATTGGAATTATGTGCCGTAGAAATTAGGTGATTTAAAGTTGATTTAAGTTTGAATTATATGAAGATTTAATGGTTTGATGATGATCAAGTTATGTATGTCCCCTTTACTCTTGAATTATGCATGGGTAGTGTTTAAATGATGATTTGAAGGTTGATTTAACTTGAATTTCTCATGAACTACTCTTTATTTAAATTTAAAGTTTGAATTCCAATATCCATGCTATTCTCATTGTTCCTCATGACATTTGCATGCATGATCATGGATTTTGATGAAAGTTTTGGTATGGGCTAAGTCCCAAATATGTTTATGACTATGATTTTGAACAAGTATGGGTTATGGCTAAGTTGTGATCATACTAAGTCTATGATATGGCTCTTTGAGCAACATAGGTGTTTACACCAACATGATTTGACAAGTATGATAAGTATGGAGTTACTCTTATACATGAAGTTTGACATGAATGTTTGTTTGGCTTTTTAGCCCATGATAAATGATTACAAAATGTGTTTGACTCTTGTTAAGTATGCATAAGAATAATGAAAGTGATTTGACTTCTAAGCCCAAGTATGCATGATTTGATGTTCAAGTGTCAAGTTTTTATTTTAAAGTGTGTATACATATATGTATTCTTGTGGGATGATGACTTAGTACCGAGAAGGAGAGGAGTAGTAAGTGGGCTATCGCCATGGGTCCCACTTCTTTCTCGAAACTATGTACCAACGTAGGTGCTACCAAAATGGGAGACCCATAAGGTATGATTTGATATGCTATGCTATGCTATGTAAATCCTTCTGAAATGGGAGACACGTAAGGAAGGTGGCTATCACAAAAAAATGGGAGGCCCGTAAGGTGTGGTGTAGATTACCTTTGGCAAGTAATCTTCTCCGATCCAATAGGAGGTCTCATTGGGAAAGTTCAAGTTGTAGCTCGTATGGATTTGGATGTTGGGTATGGTTCCATCCTCTCTATATTCTAAGCATTATGGCATTTCATGCATCATGATTATCATGGCATATCTATATATTGTTCTTTCTTATATTCTCTTCTATATATGTGCCCTTGCCATGTAGTTTATTATAGGTTAATGTGCATACGCATTTGCATGCCCACATACTTATTGCTTTATTGTACAAACGCATACTTATGTCTACATGTTCTAACCATATAGGTACCAGCGACAACCTCTATCTACCTCTATATGACGAGTGACTATCTTGAAACTATTTGCTTGTGGTAAGCCCTTTTTCCAAGGGCAATATCTACTTTCCTTTTCCTAGTATTATTTTACATTTTTATGCCATGTATTGATAGTGAGCCCCAAACTATATCGAGGCCCCTCTCTTTCTATGTAGAGGCAATGTTGGATATACTATACTCTTGCAAGTTGTATTATGCTTATTTTGGGTTGTTATGACTATTAAGATTTTGTTATGGAAATGATGTTTCAATTATGCTTATGATTGTGCTTATGGGCTTGTGAATGTTGGGAATGTGCTTATGTGGGAAGTCCCATAACCTCGGTGTGCCCCCATAGCTTGAGTCCTACTTACCCGCCCCTTAGAAATACTTTCTATGTGCTATGTGATTCATGCTCATCCCATTCTTGGCAATATCCCAATACCTTGAGTCCAAAGCCCCATTTCCCCTAGAATTATGTGTTATGTGTTTACGTTTCCGCAGTTTCGAACCGATGATGTGTGTGATGATGCTATGATGGCTTGATCAATATCCTTCGGGTTCTCCTTCGCCATGTCACATCTAGGCCCCACTTTCGGGTCGTGACATAGTTCTTCATAGTTCCCACAACCCTAGTATTGGATTTAGCTACTCATAATCAGTTTAGATGCAAGAATCATAATATATAATAACATAATTGAGCATTTACACTAAATGAATTTACAAACAAGAAATCCAACACTTCAAGAGCAATCACAGGAATCAAGAACACAAAAGATTATTTTTCTCTCTCCAAATATACTGAAAACTATGAACTACTACGAATTCTTTGTCCCCCTTTGTTGAAATATTACCTAAAAACCTATTTATAATGTCTAAAATACAAAGCCAAATTAAACTTGGAAAATTGGGTCGGCAAGCTCTACGGGCCATAAAATGTTCCATGGCTCATAGTCAGAATTTTATGGACTTCATCTTCAGAACTGGAGTGACTTTTATGAGACCCTTCTATGGATCGTATAAGATTCTACAGCCCATGGAGGGTTTCGTCTGATGACTTTCCAGTAACTCCCCAATCTCTGAACCTCAGGGTACTATATCTGATCTACGACTCGTACAATGGCTTACGACTTGTCAACTTGCTTATAGATTAAAACTTCTAAAAATCACCCTTCATTGGAATTTACTACGATGCCCCTTTTACACCCTGGAATTATCCATGACCCGTAAAGGGTATCATGAATCCTCAAAATCAGCATTTTTAGCACACTTTGCCCAAATATTATAGCAAACTTGTAATCCTACAAAACACATCAAATCTACTAACATCTCATTGAGAACACCAAAAATTCAAAGTTTAAAGCATCAAAAGTGTTGTATTTCGGCAGCATATCAACACCCTCAACTTAAAATTATTGTTTTTCCTCAAGTGACAGACTGAATCTACATAAGTAGTACAGTAACACACAGACCTCAGTCTAATGGCAGGCATCATATCAAACTCAAGCATAGACACCCACACCACTTTCAATCATATATCAAATAGCTAGCAGACAAACCAATGCAGATCAATACATTCAACAGTGCAACTATGACAAGCAATGTGACCTATACTGATCAACATTCACCGAATTAGTCTAATATTAACAATGCAATACAAGTGCCCTCAGAAAAAGAAGTCCCATCTCTCACTTATGATGATGCTTTCAGATTTAATGTTTGGGACTACACAACCTCACTCACTCTCGCAAAAGATATTCAAAACACTGTGAACAATATCATATGCTTGCCCCTATATTTATGATTATGACCTTTGACTAGTTGGACTAAGATCACTTTAGGACTTGGTAGGCTTGTAACGTAGGCTCAAAGGGATTTGGTGTGATGTTTTGGGAACATAGTGACTATTGACCCTCCTTGACTCTGTGTTTTTCTACACTTTTTCCCTACTAACACTGATGTTTTCCTTTCACTCTCCCTTTATCCTACTTCGAGTTTTTCTGGGTGCCCTACTCTCATTTTATTTTAGCACAATGCCTTCAATTTTTACGGTCTTTTTCTTTTCAAATCATTTTTTAGGCATCTCTTTATTTTTCTCACACCCTTTAACACATTATTCTCCTTTTTATGTATCACTAGTTTCCCCCTCATTTTTTGTGACTTTTCCTTACACTCGCCACCCTCAACATAGGATTTTGGCTTGAGTTGAGGTTTTGGTGGCCACCTTAACTTAATCTTTTTTCCTAAGTCAAAGTGCACAATATTCAAGGAAGGACCAGGACCAATTTTAGGATTTATCATTCATTAAGGCAAGGTTTCTTAGATATTTACAAAGAAAAAGGTATAAGCAAGGCTCAAAAAATTGGATCAAGGGATATGTCACACATTTGGTTGGTTTTTTAGGCTAAGTGGACTCATAAGAACAATGGCCTAAGATCCTTTCCTAACCAACTAACCTATAGTCTATGTCGGAATAATAATGCAAGTTCTAAACTGACACACAATATAAGGATCAATGCAAATAAGCTCACACACACAAGGCACTGATTACACTATCAACACAAACTCTCAAATCATGCTTTATATCAAAATTTGATCTAACTTATCAGAACAAGCACTGTCAAATACTCAATCATTCAGGATTGATATCAAAGTTTACTAACAAAAATTAAATGTTTTTGGTGGGTATCATTTATCATAGAAACTAACATATGCCATAGACAGAAAGTATATATGCAACTAATACTATCTAAATATCTTAAACATGTTGATTCAACATAAAGTAAATATCCTTAGGGAAAACAAATATAGGCAAGAGAACCTTTCATATTCAAAAAGTCTAGTAGTTATAGGCCAAGGTTACTGAGACATTACTAAGGCATGTAACTACCGATGCCCTATCAAAAAATATATGAATTGTCACCAATGCACACAAAATGTCAAAATAAAGAATAGGGGTCAAAAAGAAAATATACTTGAGCACCTAAGTGCTACTCTCTAACTTAGGTTGTCCATCCTCAACCTGCCTAGTGGACTCCTCAACTGTAGGAACATGTCCAGAGGGTCCATCACCCCTCACTCTCTCTATCTCATGAGCTCATCGTATCTCCTCATATTGCATCGAGCGTATCTTAACGAGCTCTATTTCCTGCTCCTCTGTCATCCCCGTCTCTAGTCTCGTAGCATCTGGGTTGTCTATGTTGGGCCTGTTCCCAAGGGAAGGTAATGGTGTTTCCTCTGGAGAAACAAGATCTACCATTGCCTCAATTGGGTTGGTCTGTGGAAACACGATCGGTGTTGTAAGGGCGACTCTTATCTCAACCCAGAGCTGCTAGATCTCTGTCTAAATGGTCGTCAAATATTCAGGTCATGTTGTGTTAAGGCTTTGTTAGACTTGTTGCTCAAATGTATCAATGTGGTTGTCCACGAGTATAAGTCTCTTTTGGATAGTAGTCTCTATGAACGTCGGCATGCGAGCCTCAGTCTCTGAAATGACTTGGCGGACCCAGGGTCAAATTTACTATACTAACTGAGCCAACTGGGACTCAGTGCGGGTCTGTCTCTTTGCCATGGCCTATATAGATCCACAGACATAAAAGTCATGTTGGCGGGTGCTGAAGAAGTGGGTGCGGCCTCTGGAATAGTAATAGTAGTAGTGGGCCGTCTCTGCATATCTTTTTGAGTTTGTGGGGACCCCTTAGAAGGAGGTGCAACAGTGGTAGTGGTAGATGGAGGCTCAGGCGGTGAAACTGGGGTGAACATCTCTGATATCTAGACTTGAGGTCATGGTTCCCGCTGAAGTTCCACCAGATTATCATCAGCCTTTATCAGGCTGACATCTAGCATCCTCTGAACCTCTATAAGAGATTCCATAAGATAAAGACTTTCCACCCCCGACGCTAATCATAATCTATAGATGAGGCATGTGAAAGGGATAGAGGTAGACCTTTTCAAGGTTGCCTCATGAATCTGCTCAGAAATCAGCAGAGCCTAATCTATATAATAGCCAGCCAAGATGATGGCAACCAAAATAGCATGGTCCAACATCAATCTATTATCTGCAAGTGTAGGTCGGATCCACGATTCCACAACCACCCACTAGAACTTGGCGAGGAAACTGAGAGAAGCCTTGATGATAGGCTCCATTGACATAGCTATCCACTCAAGGTGTAGTTCCTAATCTGTAATCTTGGCAGCTACCCAACTCATCAAACTAGCCTGGTGGACCAGGTCTCTCATAGTGGTCATCTCCCGAGTCAGCCTCACTCTTCGGCCAAACTCTTTTGTAGATTTGGGGGTTGGGATTTTGAGCCCAAAAAGCATACAGCAGATAGTGGTCTCTAAAATATCTACCTGATGACCCCTAACCATAATGTGTGTTGGTCGAGGTTGGGTAAGGGGTTTCTTCCCCTTGGGAAGAGAGTTGAGGACTATGGTGGTGTAGGAGGCAAAGAACTCATGAACAATGATTAGGGAGTACTTCCCTAATGGATCTGCTAACCACTGAAACCTGTATCTGGTGATGGTTTCCTGGAGGCCGGGGACACTCTCTAACCCTGCAGTGATGACTCTGGGCTCCTCAAAAACAGAATGAGTTGGTTGTCCTCGCTCGTTCGTCTACAAGTCCTCTTCAAAAATATCCTGCATCCCCTCGACATACCACCTATTAGATTTGGCATTTGGAGGCAAGGGTGGTGCTCGAGGTGCTAGTGTAGATGCGGTTTCTGACCCCTCCTTAGATCTGAACACGAATCCTCTCTTAGAAGAGGTCATCTAGATAGAATTGTTGGCCCTATCACCTCCTTCATCAGATTGAGAAGGAGGGACCACAATAGCTTGAGCCTGGGCCTATCTAGTGGTGGCCCGTGTCTGTTGTGGCTCAATGTCCTCATCTATCTAGACGACAACCTCCTCCACTGAGCTACTGGCCTCAGGAGTGGTATCGGAGTCTGTAGGCTCATCCTACAACCGCTCCTACATGGCTCTAATCTCCTCACAACGGGGCTTTGGAGCCATAGTACCAGAATGCACATGTTTAGCAAACATTATTAGCCCCATGAGTCAAGAAACAAAAAACAAGACCATATATGAACTTAGGCATACAGTGGTCTATAAGGATTCCATTACGGGCTATAGTGAAAACTATGAGCCGTAGAAGACCCTCATAGAAATAGAGTCCATTAAATCTTGTAACTGGAATGAAATCTATAACACCAGGTATAACTCGTAGAACGCTCCACGGATCATAGACTGGTTCATAGATATTGTTCAAGGTTTGACTTTTCTGCAGGAAGGTCCCTACGAGGCCTATTTAGGAGTTGTAGAATAATATATGACTCGTAGAAGGTCTCGTCCGATGACATCCTAGAAATTTTGAGTTACTGGAATTCTTAAGAGAGGTAACTATGGCTTATGGAATATTCCACAGGTCATAGAAGAACCTTATAAAATGACTTTTCCCGTAACTTGACTTCCTAGACTAATCAAATAGGTCCTAAAATGACCTTTTAAAATTATATCAGCATCGAAGCAAAGACTCTCACACACACACACACATGATTACATAAAAAACCCAACCCCTAACATGTTATGATTACATACAACCCCATCGAATTTCATTTTTCATGTTTTTTCAGCAATCTGACACCGTTTGAAAAATTAGCGATCAAACACACACATATAGTCACATATCAAATTTCCACACAATTTCATTCAATTTAGAATGAACATGATGACATGGTTCTAATTATCATTCAAACACACAAGTCATAGCCACACATAAAATTTTTTGGTTCCTGACACAATCCCAAGGTTATTTCAACATTAAAATTAAGGCCTCACCGACAACACACATAAGGGCAATCAAGGATTTGTAATCATCAATTTAAGAACACCATGCCCATCAAACTTTTCAATAAATTTAGAATAATTTCAAATGTTCAAAGGTTTTAGTATCAATAACTTACAAAAATTTGAAAAAATTTGGTTGAATTTGAAGGAGGGATTCAGACGACTTCAAACCCTAGGTGACAGAGGGGTTGTCGGAAAATTGGCCAGAAATTTTCACGGTGATCGGACAGGGAGGTCGAATTTTACTAGGGTTTCAAGGGGCTCGAGTATTTTCAGAAATATGAGAGAAATAAGGTCAAATGTTATTTTGACCCCTCAAATCCTTAACCAGGTCGGTTAAAAAAAATTGGGCTCAACTTTTACGAAACCCCATTTATGGGCAATAGAGTATTCTATGGCCCGTAGATCATGGTTTTGTAGGCATCCTATGGCCCTGATTTGTGTATGAATTCTACGGACCAATTTACAAGCTGTGTAATGAAATACGACTCAAACAATAGGTCGTAGAACCCCCGACACTTAGTAAGAAAGGAAGAAAACTTACCTAGGGTCCATAAGCCCTATTCACGGCCCGTAGTTGTTTCTATGTACTATAAAGTTGGCTTGTGGACTAGAGTGCACATAAGGTTACTCACTAGAATTTTCTATGAGCTGGTGTATGGGTCAAACATTGACATACGACCACTAGAACCAATCGTAGAATCACTTTTTGTTGCCTATTCAACCCAAGATGGCTGACTTGGTCCTGTACCTGCATAAGCTTCGCACACCACACTCGTACCCTATATGTCACCAGTCCAATGTCCACAAATTACAACCATAAAGAAAACATTAAACTACCTATAAGTCTAAAAGCTAAAAATAAAATGAAAACTACTACTATTACAAAGTATCTTGGTTTACCTCCCAAGTAGCGCTTGATTTATTATCGCGGCACAACTTGGACTATCTGATTACTCAGACTTCATCAATGGCCCGAACCTTCATCTTCAGCTCATCTAGCCACTTAATTGACTGATAGATATTGACGACAACTTCTTCATCGTTCAATAAAAACTTGAGTTGGCCTGATTCCATATCTACCGGGGCTTACCCAGTGGATAGGAAAGGCCTTCCCAAGATGATTAGGACTTCAAAGTCGACCTTACAATTAAGGATCACAAAGTCTACGGGGAATATAAATTTCTCAACTTTGATAAGAACATCATACAGTATCCCCATAGGTTTCTTACTGTCTTGTCAGCCATCAGCAACTACATTGTTGTAGGTGTAAGGGCTTCTAAGCCTAGCTTCCTGAACACTACAAGGGGCATCAATTTATGATGGTACCTAGATCACATAGTTCCCTTCCAAACTTCACATCACATATGGTGCATAGAATGGTGAATGCTTCAAGATCCTCTTGCTTCTGCACCAAGGACTTTGTAGGTATCGCACTGCAATGTTGGAGCTCTTGAGAAAGGTGCTGACTCACAGTACGTTTCTTGGGGACCAAGTCCTTCATGAACTTTGTGTACCCTGGAATTTTCTCTAATATTTCAAGCAGAGGGATATTGATGGAGAGTTGTCTCAGCATGCAGAGGAAGTTCTTGAATTTACCTTCCTCTTCTTTCTTCTTAAGTCTCTGAGGGAAGGTAGGAGGTGGTCCAGGAATGGGTTTTAACTACTATAGCATTGGCGTTGCATTACTCTCCCCATCTTTAGCACAAATAACTCCACTATCCGCATGCTTACTCTCAGTTATCTCCTCACCAACATCATCATTATCAACTGGAATTGGAGGATCAATAATATAGTTTCCACCATGTGCCATGACTGCTATACACTGCCCTTATTTTTAGGATTTTGAACTATGTTGCTTAGCAGAGCACCTTTCTGGCACTGGTTTAGTTGAGTTTACATATGACTGAATGGTTGCTCAAGCTGCTTGATAACCAAAAAATGAGACTCAATTTTTTAATTAATTCTAGAGATTTTAGATTTCATCCCCTTTAGTGTCTTATCTTGAGCATTAGCCTTCTTCAGTAAGCGATCAAAATTCTCCTCAATACGAGATGTGCCAGTTCTAGAATCTTGATTATGCAGTGGAACATACAGACCATTCTTTTAGCCATCTTTGCATCCTTATTAAGTATCTCTATCCTGGACCCTATTCTTATCATAGTAGACTCCTCTATTTGTTGTCTCTAAAGGCATCATCTCTTCTAAAGTTCTGACCATGGTTTCATTGACCTTGGCGCCAAAAGTCCTCATTGAACCATTGGGCATTGGTCCAAAAACCCATTATCTGATCTGCAATAAAAAGAGTATCCTCTTCATAATAAGGCTCTTCATACATGGGTTATTGTAGAAGCTGATGAGATATTGTATTCACTCTTTTTTGGTTTTGCTTCATCAGCAACCCAATATTAGTATTAATTCTAACAAGCTCCCGCATCACCTCTTCACTTGTAGCTGCTTTCACTAAACTAGTACTAACTAAGAACGAGCTTTTAGTGGTGGATTTATCACTTGTCCCCCATGCATGATTTGTCTTGACCACTCTCTCCATCCTCTGTGAAACCTCCTAAAATGGGTGATGTATGTATGAGCCTCCTATGATAGTGTCAGCAACAACTTGGCTATTCTCGTCCAAGGTTATGTAAAAGATCTCCACAAGGGCTTCACCAACAATTTTGTGGTCTAGGACGCTACTCAAGCATTTAGTAAATCTCTCTCATGTGGTACTAAGTGAATCATTAGACACCTGATTGAATTTGTTGATTGACGCTTTTAACTTCAGCTTCTTTGAGATTGGAAAGAACCTCTCCAAAAAGGCCCTCTGTAACTCAGCCCAAGTGGTGATTGAACTCTGTGGAAGCTTGGATAACCATAGAAATGTATTTCCCGTGAGAGAAAGTGGGAAAACACAGAACCCAACCGCATCAGTAGACAAATTCTGATTTCCCATCATGCTCTTCCAGATGAACATAATGTTGTGTAGATGGTTATCCGGATCCCCTAATGGTAAGCCCACGAACAACCCATGATTCTATAGCATTTATAGCAACCCACTTGACACAACAAACTTTGTGTCATCAGATAGTGGAGGTAACATAATAGCTCCCATGATGTCCATTGGAATAGGGTCAAGTCGATATTGATTCCATTGATTTGTTATAGCTTGAGGATCCTGTGGTGGTTGATTTAGTGGAGGTGGGTTGTTATTGTTTTGATTGATTGTTTCATTGATTACATCATCAACGGTGTTGTTCACATTGTCCTGGGCCATTCTCCTAAGCATCTTTTGGATCCTTGGGTCAAACAGAGTCAAGGGGTTGCCTCGGCTCCGAGTGTTGTTCATACACTACCCCTGCAGGCTAAAACAAAGAAAAACCAACAAAAAATGTAAAATTAGGGAAATAAGGATTAATCCCCAAATTACTTGAACTAAAAAAGTCTAGTCGTATTCCCTAGCAACAGTGCCAAAATACTTCATATCGCTCAAGCTACACCTCTTTTTGAAGGTTAAAGTAGTCGTTGTCAAGTAAACAAACTAACAAAGGTTAGGGTCAAATTCCATAAGGAATACGGTAGACTCCAGAATAGTTCAATGCAAAGTGGGGTGATTAACCTACTTATCTCTCGAGGGAAGGGTTGTAATTATAAAATAAACCTAGACTAATGCAAGTGTTATGAAATCAGTAGAAGAGCTAACTAGGGTGATGTGTTCCCTGGATTCCCTAACTTAGAATTACTAGATAATTGTAATCGTTTCCAGTATGTAGATGCAGAACAATAAGTTATGTTTACCAAACACTTTCATCCAGCTATAAGGTAAATTTTACCACGGGATTTGATCCATCTCTGTAGTTTGACACTACTAACCCTTACCTATTGTCCTAGTACAACCTCCCCTTGATCCAGTTTGGTTGATTAGACAAGAAAACATCAATCGAATCTTGTTAATTATTCTCTTTTCCTATTCATTACCTTCTTGATCCGGCAAGTAACACTAGGCGAATTCTAATATTGGCCACCATTAAAAAGCATTTAAGATGAAGAGAATTAATTAATACATTCATACATACTTTCCAAGAATTATGAATTATCTGGTTTTAGCTTGTTAGTTCTTCATGATTTCCACAACCCTAGTTGTGGATTTACCTACTCATAATCAGTGTAGATACAAGAATCATGATTTAGAATAACATAATTGAGTACTTACATGAATGAATTTATGAACAAGAAATTCAACTCTTCTAATACAATCACAAGAATTAAGAACACAAAAGATTATTTTTTTGCTCTCCAAAAATATTGAAAACTATGAACTATTACAAACTCTCTGCCCCATCCCCTTTTTAAAAAGTAACCTAAAAACCTATTTATAATGTCTAAAGTACAAAGCCAAATCAAACTAGGAAATATTGGTCGGCAAGTTCTACGGGCGTTCTCTATGGACCGTAAAATGTTTCACAGCCCGTAGTTAGGATTTTGTAGACTTCATCTTCAGAATTGGGATACTTCTATGATACCCTTCTACGGGCCATATAAGATTCTACAGCCTGTGGAGGGTTTCGTCTGATGATTTTCCAGTAACTCCCTAATCTCATATCCTCAAGGTATGGTGGTTGATCTATGACTTTTACAATGGTTTACGGCTCATCAACTTTCTCATACATTTAAACTTCTGAAACTCACCCTTCACTAGAATTTACTATGACGCCCCTTCTTCGGCCTGTGGAATCATCTACGACCCGTAAAGGGTTTCGTAAATCCTCAAAATTAGTATTTTTAGCACACTTCACCCAAAAATCATACCAACCTTGTAATCCTGCAAAACAAACATAAAAACATATTAAATTTACCAACATCGCATTGAGAACACCACAAATTCTTAATTTTAAGCATCAAAAGTGCTATATTTCTGCAGCACATCATTATTTTATTCATAGATGATATATTAGTCTACTCATGGGATGTAAAAGAACATGAGGATCACTAGTGAATTATGTTACAAACATTGAGATATAAGTAACTCTTTGCCAAGTTTAGAAAATATGGATTTTGGTTAAGGAAGGTGGGTTTCCTTTGCCATATTGTTTTGGGTAATGGTATCATGGTGGACCTAATGAAGATGGAAGTGGTAAGGAATTGACCTAGACCATTGTGTCCTTTTGATATTAGGTGTTTTTCAGGTTTGGGCGATTACTATAGAAGATTTGTTGAAGGGTTCTCTTCTATTTCCTCACCTTTTACTAAGTTGACCCATAAGAAGGTTAAATTCCAATGGTTCGATGAATGTGAGAAATTTTTCCAAACATTGAAGGATTGTCTTACATTATCCCTTATTTTGACGTTACTTGAAGGGTCGAATAGATTTGTGGTTTATTATGATGCCTCACATGTAGGTTTGGATTGTGTTTTGATCCAACACAAGAAGGTTATATTTTATGCCTCAAGGCAATTGAAGGTGTATGAGTGGAACTACCCAACTCATGATCTTAAGTTAGTAGCCATGATATTTGTATTGACGATTTGACATCATTACCTCTATGGGGTGTATATAGACATATTTACCAATCATAAAAGTTTGCAATATGTGTTTATCCAATGAGACTTGAATGTAAGGCAAAGAAAGTGGTTGGAACTTCTCAAGGACTATGATATGAGAGTGTTGTATTATCCCAGCAAGGAAAATATTGTGGTTGATGCACTTAGTAGAGTATCTATGGGTAGCATTATGCATATAGAGGATGGAAAGAAGGAGTTGAGCAAAGATATGCACCATTTAACCTGGTTGGGTGTGAGACTAAGTGGGTCGAATGATGGTGTACTCGTGCAAAATAGGGCAGAATTGTCTTTAGTAGTGGAGGTTAAAGCAAAACAAGAAATGGATCCTACTTTAGTTGAATTGAAAAAGTTGGTGATTTATAAGAATATTGAGATTTTCTTCCAAGCAGGATATGGATCACTTCATTACCAAGGACGTTTATGTGTTTTAAATGTTGATGATTTAAGGGAGAAGGTTCTAAATGAAGACCATAATTCTAAGTATTCTATTCATCCAGTATCCACCAAAATGTATAGAGATTTGAGAGAAGTGTATTGGTGGAATGGTATGAAGAAGGACACATCAAGGTCTTTGGCAAAATTTTCAAATTGCCAACTAGTGAAAGTTGAGCCCCAATGGTCTGGTGGTTTAGCCCAAGATATTGAAATTCCTAATTGAAAGTGGAAAGAGATGAACATGGAATTCATATGGGTATGCCTAGGACTCAGAAACAATGTGACTCAATATGGGTAGTTGTGGATAGAATGATGAAATTAGCCCACTTCTTACTAGTAAAGACTCCCTATAGTGTCGAGGACTATGCTAAAGTCTATATCCAAGAATTAGTGAGATTGGATGGGATTCTATTGTCTATCTTATCATATCATGGTACTCAATTGACTTCTCATTTTTAGAAGTATTTTCAAAAGGGTCTTGGCACCAAGGTAAATCTTAGCACCACTTTCTACCCACAAATTGATAGGGAAGCTGAAAGAATAATCCAAAGAATGAAAGATATGTTGAGGGTATGTGTACTAGACTTCAAGGGAAATTGGGATGATCACCTACCTCTAATTGAATTTTCTTACAACAATAGTTATCATTCAAGTGTTAAGATGGCGTCATTTGAAGCCGTGTATGGTAGATGATGTATGTCATCTATGGGATGGTTTGAAATTAGAGAAATATCATTGATTGGACCCAATTATGTATTTGATGCCATGAGGAAAGTAAGGGTTATAAAGGGAAAATTTAAAGGTTGTCCAAAGTTTCCAAAAGTCATATTCTGATATTAGAATAAGAGACATTAAGTTTGATGAAGGAGATTGGGTCTATTTGAAGATCTCACCTATGAAAGGTGTAATGCATTTTGTCAAAAGAGGTAAATTGAACCTAAGGTTTGTGGGATCTTATAAAATCATAAAGTGAGTTGAGAAGGTAGCCCACGAACTAGATTTGTCATTGGAATTAGCTATGATTCATCCAGTGTTCCATATGTCGATTAAGGAAATTTATGGATGACCCAAACTCCATTATCCCATTGGACGATGTGACTATTGAAGAGAATGTAACCTATTAGAAGGTACCAGTTGAGATTTTGGATTGGCAAGTGAAGGGGCTAAGAAACAAGGAAATTGCATTTGTCAAGGTGTTATTGGATGAACCAACAAGTTGAGAGTGAGTTATGAGAAATAAAAGTGGACATGATAAAATGATATCCTTACCACTTTCTTTCTATTCAAGCCTAAAGCACTTAGGTATGAACTATTCCTCTAAATTCTTACATATCTATCTTTACTTATCATATTGCATGCATGCATGAACATGAAACTATCTAAATGATACTTGCTGCATGAGTTTAAGGATTTTATGAAATTAAAGTTTTTGTTGCATTATTGCATTCTTGTTGGATTTTTGGTTGTCTTCCTTAGGATAAGGAAGAAACTAGTGCAAGAAATTTTCTGGTGCAGGGTCTAAGAGGTCGAACTATGGCCCATAGATGGACCAATGGGTTATAGATGGTCAATCATAGATGACAACTGGACTCAGGAAAGTTCTTAGGAAAATTGGACATTCTACAAATTGGGATTATATTCCGTAAAAGTAACTATGACCCATGGAAGGCAGCAGTACAAAGAGGGTAAGGATTTTGGAAAATATTCAAGTCTTAATACTTTTGTTACAGATTAGTAGGACGAGCCGTAGTTGGGTCTATAAATCATAGAGTAGGCTCGCAAATCGGGACTTGGGAATGTGAAATTTAGCTAAGTGTTGGGGTCTTTTACAAGGGGAATGTCGGGTCATGCAATGGACTACGGTCCATGGTTCATGGTCTAAGGGTCAGATTTACATGGTTGCATATTTTTGTACAAAAATGTAGGAGGGTCCATAGTATGGTTTACAAGTTGTAAATAAGGCTCGTGGTTTGAGATCCTAAGATTAGAAATTGGCTCAATTTCTACAGAGAGGTTCTACATATCATAAAGAGGTCTATGGTCAATAGATAGGGTTGTAGGACCTATTTGAAGAATTTTAGTGAGTGGTATTTTAGACTTTTTCTACCCTCCTAACCCCTAAACTATATTATTTTGATCCTACAAATCTACCTATAGCCTTTTTTATCCATGAAACATAACCCATTCCCAAATTCTCACCCAATTCACAAATTCTCTCAAGGTTTCCTCTTCTCTAAGGTTCCATTAAAATTCAACCAAGGGTTTCTTCAAGGTTTTCAACGTTTTCTCTAATTTTTAGGCAGAGTCTCATCAAGGGTATGTGGGTATTCATCCATGTATCCTATCATCCATAGAGCCTAACAAATTTTAAACTTTTATATCAATTGCAAGTACGAAATTATATGGTTGTTGATGATCTATCATCCAACTACATGAGTTATTCTTTATTACATGATTATTAACTCAATTGTGCATGAATTGTCACTAATTGTATGAGTTCAAGGATTTTCATTAAAATTCCCCTATATGTTATCTAGGGTTCATAAAATTGATTATGGATTCCGTTAATTATGATTTAAGTTGATCTTATTCTACATGATTATGCATAATTTTATTCAAGTTACATGATTTCAAGTCAATTACTGTGAACTTACCCTAGTTTTTATTACAAGTTATGATCATGAATTTATAATATTCTTAAGCATGGTACATGACAAGTATGAATCAATCTTTACAACATTATGCAAGACAAGTATGAACTATTGTGAAATTATTCACCTAAGCATAGATTCATAATAATGGAAATCTTAAACCCACATTACATGAATCATCATGAAAATAAGTTATTCTGTCACGACCCGAATAGGGGGCCTAAATGTGATATGGCGAAGGAGAACGCGAAAGTCCTCGATCAAGCCATCATAGCATCATTACACTCATCATCGGTTCGTAAGCGTGGAAAATAAACACATAACATATGAATTCTAGGGAATTGGGGACTTCGGACTCAAACTATGGGGACATTTCCGGGAATGGGATAACATGAGTTCACGTAACACATAACAATAATCTCTAAGGGAAACGGTAAAAGGGAATTCAACTATGGGGGCACACCGGGATTATGGGACTTACCACATAAGCACATAGTCATTCAAATCCCCAACATTCAT
>JBCEWC010002034.1:0-36762 GCA_038996855.1 Solanum aculeatissimum
AAATTCTTCACGCGAACTCTCGGAGGACTTTCTGTTACACTTCACGAACCAATAAATGGTCCGTTCAACTTGTGACTGGTCGTGTAAGACACCGTCCAACCATACTTAGACCCAAAATCATCGGCCTTGGCTTGGCCAAGACACTGCCTCACTTCACGAGGCAGTGCACGAGCCCTCTAGCTCCAAATAGACCGTCCAAGGTCTCGTTGACTTGGACTTGGCTTAGGGATGGTTTCAAGCCACCCCAAGCTCACTGTGACATCCCAAGACACCCTATATGGACCGTGCAAAGTTTTACGGTCCGTGTCCCAATCCTTGGTCAATTTTCTGAGCCTATCTCCAATGGCTTCTGAATTTTAGACAGTGTTACTATTTGGGCCATATCTTCCTTATACGAACTCCAAATTGGGTTAAACCACTTGTGCTTCAACGATAACTCAAAGAGCTTCCATTCTATATATGGTAGCTCACATGGTTCATCCCACATCAAAAGTTATGACTATTTGAAGTATGCTTCTGAAACTGTCCCTCTAGTTCACTTACTAGCCCAATTTGTGTTCGGCTACTTAAACGCAACCCGTGGCCACCAAAACTCAACCATGGCTTGTAGTACATCATAGAATGCCAACCATAAGTTGATTTCAAAAATTTTTGGGTTGTTACACTTAGCTTAAATGACCAACCAAAGATGTTGATTATCCCTTGGTCCCTATTTTGAGCCTAACATCGACCCTATTCTTTGTAAACACTAATAGCCTGAGCCTTAATAAATAATAAATTCCAAGTTTGGCCTTGTTCTTTTCGTTAACACTGTGAACCTCAACTCAAGCTAAAAGCCTAAGTTTAGGGTGGCTACCCAACAAGTGGACCTGGTTCAAAGGTTAGATATTATGTACCTTAGCTTAGGCCAAAAGCCTAAGTTGAGGGTGGTTGGTATAAGGGGAAGTCATTACTTAAGGAAAAATACTTAGTGATACAAAGAATGGAAGAAAAGAAGTAAAAAGGGTGCAAGAAAAATGATTAATTTGCCATAGTCCAAAATAGTGTACATGAATAAGGGAAAAGTACCAAAAAGAATAAAAACACACACCCCTAGACAATTGAAAAATGGGAGAAGGGGAGAAGAAAAGAAAAGTGATAGGTTAGTAGCGCGAAAGTGGTAAATAATGCAGTATCAAGGAGGGCCGAAGTCACTATGTATCCAGATAATCATTCTAAAGCCCCCTAAGCCTACATTACAAGCTTGAAAAGTCCTAAAGTGATCCTAGTTCAACTAGTCGATAGGTCAAGGGCAAGCACATGGTGTTAGGTACAGTAGTTGGATATCTTTTGTGAGAGTGAGCCTTTTGATACAGTCCCAATGAACTTAAACTAAAAATATCACCCAGAGTGTTGAAGGGACTTCTTTTTGAAAGGGCACTTGCATTACATTGTTACACGTGACTAATTTAGTGATATGTCTCTTATTTGTGGTTGCATGACTTGTCATAGTTGCACTACCGGAATTTAATAGTCTGCATTGGTTCACCAGATAACTAGTTGATTTGTTTCTTGAGAAGAATTGGGTATCTATGGAGGTTTTAACGCATTTTGTGCCATTGAATTGATTTTTGTGTCTCTATGCTACTTAAGTATATTGAGTCCGTTGCTTGAGGACAAACAACAATTTTAAGGGTGTTGTGCTACAAAAATACAACACTTTTAATACTTAAAACTTGAGATTTTATGCGTTCTCGAAGCGATATTAGTAGATTTGATGTTGTTTTTGTTCGTTTTTGTAGGATTTCAGTGTTGGCATGGTTTTGAGCTTGAAGTGCAGTTTCTGCAGAGGTTTGGCAGTTTACGAGGCCCTCAACAGGTTGTGGGTCGTTCCACGAGTCATAGAGGTGGTTTTTTTTGTTCTTCCAGTAAGAGGTTGCAAAGTGAGTTCCACTCTACGAGACCAGAGCATGAGTCATAGACCAACATACGAGTCGTAGAGTCAGGTCATTAACTGAAGAAGTAGAAAGTGAAGAGTTTCTAAAAGTGGCTCAGACGAGAACCTTCATGGGTCGTGAAGACTTCACGACTCATGAAGGAGGTTCCGTAAAGAGTTCTAATAGCTTCAACAGTATTCCACGAGACCCTGACTCACGAGCCGTGAACTGTCCCACTAGCCGTAAAGTATGTTCGTGACCGTGCTGACACATTTTTTCTATTTTATTTCGGCTTTGTATTTTAAGTACTATAAATAGGTTTTTTATATTTTTATCAGATATAGTTTACTAGAGAACGTCTTAGAACATAGCTTTATCCTTGTGAACAGTACTTTTGAATTCAATTAATTCAAGTTTGCATTTTCATTGAGATTTCAGATTTTATTTATCAGTTCTTATTGTGTAAGTTATTTAATTATGTACTCTTCTTACATGATTTCTTATCAAACAACAAGGATGCGTGGCTAAGTCCACAACTAGGGTAGTAGGAACCATGAAAAACTAGCTAAGATAAAATCGGATCACTTGTAATTTCTTGAATGGTCTTTAGGATGTATTAATTAACTTCTTCAATTTAACTAAATTTTAATGGGGACCTACGTTAGAACTCACCTAGTATTATCTGCCCGATCCAGGAGGTGACAAATAGGGGAAAGAAGTAATTAATAGAGGTTGATTGACTATTTCTCAACTAATCAAGCTACTAGGGGTAGTAGTTTTGGTCTTGGATAAAAAATAAGGGTTAGTAACGCCACATCACAGAGATCGATCCAGTAATGTGATGAAATTCACCTAGATTCCTGATCAAGTATTTAAGAGAGCCTAACTTACTATCCTACATCTATACACCGAACAAGAGTTGCGAGTATCCAAATACACTTAGTTATGAAGTCATGGGGAACACGTCACCCTAGTTAGTTTATCTACTGGTTACAAACAATCTGATATTGTAGTTTAGAAGTTACTTTCATTGCAAATCCCCCCTTTTTCATTTTAGTCATTTTTTTTCTCTGTTTTTGGGAGATATTGGAGTATATCCAGTCAAGTTATAGAAAGTGTGCTAATTTATGGTCTATCATATTCCTCGTGGGATCGATCCTAACCCATATTAGGTTAAATACTTGAGTACGACCATTTCAAAACCTCCTGAGTAGGGGTGTGTGCTAAGTGTAAATGCAGAGACGAGAGCAAAGAGCACCTAGCTTCTATCTATGAGAGTTATTTCTTATATGCATGATTATCTTATGAGGATAAGGGTATTTCTTATTTGCATGCGTGCCGAATGATGGAGAAGGTATGCTTAGCTTACTTTGCTCATGTTCGGGTTGTCACTCAGGAGTCTCTATTTTTGGAGAACACCAGGGTTGCTAGAGATTTTATGGATGTTTTTCCGACTGATTTGTCAGGTGTTCCTCCTAATCGTGATATATATTTTGCTATTAATGTGGAGCCGTGTACCAAGCCCATATCTATTCCTCTTTATCGGATGGCTTCGACAGAATGTAATTAGTTGAAGGAGCAATAAGAAGATTTGTTGAAAAAGTGATTTATTCATTCGAGTGTGTCTCCTTGGGGTGCTCCTGTATTATTTGTGAAGAAAAAAGATAGTACTATGTGTATGTGTATTGATTATCATTAGATTAACAAAGTAAGAATCAAAATTAAATATCCCTTGCCTTGTATTGATGTCACGACCTGGAAGAGGGGCCTAGATATGACATGGCAAAGGATAACCCAAAAGTCCTCGATCAAGCCATCATAGCATTATTACTCACATCATCGGTTCAGAAGCACAAAAAAATAAACACATAGCACATAATTCTAGGAAGAATGGGGCTTCAGACTCAAGCTATGGGGATGTTGCCAGGAATGGGATGAACATGTATCACATATCACATAACAAGTATTTCTAAACGGCGGATAAGTAGGACTCAAGCTATGGGGGCACACCGGGTTAGGGGACTTTCCATATAAGATAATTCCCAACACTCACAAGCCCCAACATAATCATAAGCAAAATCGGAACATCATTACCATAATTGAATCTCAATAGTCATAATATCTCAATAAAACATAATACAATGTGCAAGAGTTTTACATGTCCAACATAGCCTCTACATAAGATAGAATGGGGCCTCGACATAATCCGGGCTCACCCTCAAGTCATAAAGTAGGAAAATAAAATGATACAAGAAAGATAGAAAGTAGCTATTGCACTCAAACAAAAGGGCTCACCACAAGCATATAGCTTCAAGGATGTCGCTCGTCGTCCAACGGGAGATAGAGGTCATCATCGGTACCTACATGGTTAGAACATGTAGACAAAGAGTATGGGTTAGCACATAATATGTACTAAGTATGTGGGCATGCAATGCACATGACATAATAATATGACCAAGCGATATGACAAGGGGACAAGTGATTTGAAAGGAGTGCACGTAGCCAAAAGATAAGTATATCATAACAATATGTCATGCCATGATGCATGAAATGAAACCTACATATCATATTAAAATGGGGATGTGACCTCAACTGACAACAGAGGGAACCCGAGTGAGCTACTACTTGGATTCAGACTACTTGCTAGGTAGATCCCTAGTCACCCTTCAACAAGGGAAAACATAACAAGTCATCCTATCTAGGGAGAAATCCCATGTTGGCACATGGTTTGACGAAAAAGAGTATGAACCCTTGGAGCTAGTCCACCCGGACTCCAATCCCTCAGTGCTAAGCCTCATCCCACGGGAATACATATATACATACAATCCTTTCAAAATGGAGGGTTTACATTCTTTTCAAAACCATGCATCATTAAGCAAACCATGTCATTATCAACTCCATATCCATACTTATGCTCAAAAGCCAACAAGAATTTCCAAAATCATTTCCATATCAATGCAATAGGAGTAGCGCATCTACATAGTTTATCATATCAAGCCTTCATAACATATCAGGATGGTGCAATCACCCATAATGCTCAAAGAGCCATAACAAGAGACTATGTGATCACAAGCCTTAATATATCATATCATAACAAGAGGGAAATGCCCTTAACAAGAGTTTCATCATAACCATACTTCAATGCATATGCCATGAATGAGGAATCAAGTGCATGGATAATGGAGGATTCAAACTTTAAACCATAATTCAATGGATAATTCAACATAATTCATGATAAAATCCAAATTCAAATCATAATGCAATTTACCCATGCATATTAAACCATTAAAGGGACTTGCACATTATACATTCAAGAATTTCAGTGCACTTCATGAAATTTAAACTTTACATCCCATAACTCAATTCAATTGAATACGTCAAAATTTAAAGAACCCACAATTAAATAAAACTTAAATTCATAATTTAAAGAGAAGGGTTCTTGGGTCTTCATGGATGAAAGGAAATCCATGAATCAATCCCACATACCTTGAAATTAGTAAGGAGAATTTGATGAATTTTACAAGAAAGATGATATTCCCCAAATTTTATTCAAGCTTTCATTAATGGAGGTCAAGAGGATTGAGAGAATTTTTGGGAGAGTTAGAATGAATAAAATAGGATTAGGGTTTGATTTGGGGGCTTTAGGAGAACTTAGAAAGGTTAAAAGGGGCATATGATTAAACCAAATTACGAATTAATCATTAATGAAATGGATAGGATTCACAGAAAATAGGGCCTCATAGAGGCCCCAGTGGCCGTGAACTGGCTCACGGACTGTGGGCTTATCCGTGGGACCATACTTGGTCTCCACTTTGGCTTTAAATCTCGAGGAACTTTTTGTATCAACTCACGAGGGGTCTCACAGATCGTGTAGTTGCACACAGACCGTGTACTGGTCCGTGCAGCATCACTTGGTCCGGAGTCCAGCCCCCCCTAGCCTTGGCCAACTCTCTGGATCACTTCACGGGGCCCTTCACAGACTCTGAAAGCTCACACGGACCCTGTTCTGGCCCGTGGAGTTCCACTTGGTCCGGGGTCCAGCCCCGAGCCTTGGCCAACTCTCTGGATCACTTCACGGGGCCCTTCACGGATCGTGAAAGCTCACACGAACCGTGTACTGGTTCGTGGAGTTCCACTTGGATCGAGGCTTGGTCCAAACTCCAAGGAGGCTTACAATATCAACCCATGTGACACACCATGGACCATGCACCACCAAACGGTCCGTGGTCCCTCACTTGACTCCATTCCGAATCTTTTTTCCAGCGTACTTCTGAATACAAGAAGTCTTACTGTAAGGACCATAATTTCCACATACAAACTCCGAATCAAGCGAAACCAGCTCTGTTGCGAACATAACTCGAAGAGCTTCGATTTGATATATAATGACCCATACAGTTCATCTCGTACCAATAGATATGGCTTTTTCAAAGTCCATGCTGCCTAACCGGCCATACAACCTTCCACCAAAATAATTCCTTTGAATCCGGCCACTTAAATACAACCATGAGTACCAAAGTTCAATCATGATGAGTTCCACACTAACCTTGACCAACCATTACAAAGTTTAAAATTTTTTGGGTCATTACATCATCTCCCCCTTGGAAACATTTGTCCTCGAATGGGCTAAAACTACAGCTTAAGGACACCAATCAAACAAGAGACATTTTTAACCACAAGTCATAATGGATCATGTATCATTTAAAAAGTCATTCAAAACATCATTTAAATAATTTTTGTGCTCATGTATGTATGCGATGTCATGAAACTCAAGAAGTAAAGAATTAGAACCATAAAAGGATAGAACCTAGTACCTTAGGCTTGAGTAGATTAGAAGAGATAGGGATATCACTCCATCATGTCCAACTCCGCTTCCCACGTTGCACTCTCCATATCTTGGTTCCTCCAAATCACTTTGACCGAAGCTACCTCCTTGTTGCAAAGTCGCTTCACTTGCCTATCCAATATTTCAACCGACACCTCTTCATAGGTCAAATTCTCCTCAACCGTCACACCCTCCAAAGGTGTAATTGCCTTAGGATCACCAACCAACTTCCTCAACATAGACACATGGAATACCAGATGAATGGAGCTTATGTCCAAAGGAAAATCTAACCTATAAGCCACATTGCCAACTCGCTCCACAATCTCATAAGGTCCGACGTACCGGGGGCTCAACTTTCCCTTTTTGCCAAAATGTATGATGACTTTCATGGGAGATACTTCACATACACCCAATCACCAAAATGAAATTTGAGATCTCTCTTCCTAACATCCGAATAAGACTTTTGGCAACTTTGAGCCGTCTTCAATCTCTCCCTAATCAACTTCACCTTTTCAGTGGCTTCAACAACAAAATCCAGGCCTAACAAGGCCGCCTCACCTATTTCAAACCAACCAACCAGAGATCTACATCTACTACCATACAAAGCTTCAAATGGAGCCATACCAATTCTAACATGTAAACTATTGTTGTAGGAAAACTTAATGAAAGGTAGATGATTATCCTAATTTCTTTTGAATTCCAACACACAAGCCTTCAACATGTCCTCCAAGGTTTGAATCGTCCTTTTGGCTTGTTTATTGGTTTGAGGATAAAATGTGGTGCTCAACTTGACCTTAGTACCAAGTCCCTTTTGAAAGGACTTCAAAAAATAAGAAGTAAATTGACTACCACAATCCGATATAATAGATCTCGGTATAACATGCAATCTCACCAACTCCCGAATATACACCTTGGCATACTCCTCGGCACTATAGGAAGTCTTAATCGGTAAGAAGTGAGCCGATTGGGTCATCTTATCCACCATAACCCATATAGAATCGAAGTGTCTCCGAGTACGGGGTAACCCAACCACAAAATCCATATTCATATCTTCCCAATTCCAAGTAGGAATTTTGATATCTTGGGCCAAGCCATCGGTCCTTTGATGTTCCACTTTTACTTGTTTATAATTAGGACATTCGGACACGAACTTGGCTATGTTCTTCTTCATTCCGTGCCACCAATAGAACTCTCTCAAATCTCGATGCATTTTGGTAGATCCCGGATGAATAGAATATTGAGTCTTATGAACTTCTCTCATGATAATCTTCTTTAAGCCATCAACATCCGAAACATACAAACGGTCTTGGTACCGTAACAGACTGTCATGACCCGGAAGTGGGGCTTAGATGTGACATGGCGAAAGAGAACCCAAAAGTCCTCGATCAAGCCATCATAGTATCATCACACACATCATTAGTTTGGAAGCGCGAAAAAGTAAACACATAACACATAATTCTAGGGGAAACAGGGCTTGGGACTCAAGCTATGGGGATGTTGTCGGGAATGGGATGAGCATGAATCACATAGCACATAACAAGTATTTATAAAGGGCGGGTAAGTAGGACCCAAGCTATGGGGGCATACCGGGTTAGGAGACTTCCACATAAGAACATTCCCAACATTCACAATCCCATAAACATAATAATAAGCATAATCGAACATCATTTCCATAACAATTCCCAATAGTCATAATATCCCAATAAAGCATAATACAACATACAAGAGTTTAGTGTGCCCAACATAGCCTCTACATAAGAAAAAGTGGGGCCTCGACATAGTTTGGGGCTCACCCTCAATGCATGACTCAAGAAAAATAACTAATACAAGAAAGATAGAAGGTGGCTATTGCCCTTGAACAAAAGTGCTCACCACAAGAAAACAACTCCAATGATGTCACTCGTCGTCCGCCAGAAGATAGAAGTCGTCACCGGTCCCTACATGGTTAGAACATGTAGATACAAGTATGGATTAGCACAAAATATGTACTAAGTATGCGGGCATGCAATGCATATGACAATATAGTATGACCAAGAGAAATAACAAGGGGACAAGTGATACGAAAGGAATGCACATAGCCAAGGGGAATATATTATAACAATATGCCATTCCATGATACATGAAATGCAACCTAAGATCATATTATAGCGGGAATGTTGCCTCAACCGACACCGTAGGAGACCCGAGCGAGCTACTACTTAGATCCGGACTACTTGCCATGTAGACCCCTAGTCAACCCTTCAACAAGGGGATACATAACAAGTCAATCCCAATCTAGGGAGATATCCCATGTTGGCACATGGTTTGATGGAAAGGAGTATGGACCAATCGTGCTAGTCCACCCGACTCCAATCCCTCGGTACTAAGCCTCATACCATGGGAATACATATATATATCCATGCAAGCTTTTCAAAATGGAGAGTTGATATTCTTTTCAAAATCATACATCATAGCCAAACCAAAACATGATCAAATCCATATCCGTACTTAGGCTAAAAAGACAACAAGAATTTCCATAATCATTTCCATATCAATGCAATAGGAGCAGCTCATCTACATAGCTTATCATGTCAAACCTTCATAACATATCATAGTGGTGCAAGCACCCATAATGCTCAAACAGCCATGACAAGAGACTATGTGATCACAAGCCTTAACATATCATATCATAACAAGAGGGTCATGCCCTTAACAAGAGTTTCATCATAACCATTCTCCAATGCATATTCCATGAATGAGAAAACAAGTGCATGGGTAATGGAGATTCAAACCTTAAAAGCATTATTCAATAGGTAATTCAACATTATTCATGATAAAATCCCAATTCAAAACATAATGCAATTTACCCATGTATATTAAACCATTAAAGGGACATGCACAAGGATCCTTCAAGAATTTCCGTGCCTTTCATAAAATTCCAACTCAAATCATCATTAAATCACCTAATTTCTACAACCCATAATTCAATGCAATGAAATACTTAAAGAATTAAAGAACCCATAATTAAAGAAAGCTTAAATTCATAAATTAAAGAGACAGGTTCTTGGGTCTTCATGGACGAAAGGAAATCCATGAATCAAACCTACATACCTTTGGATTAATCAAGAGAATTAAATGGAATTGCAAGAAAGATGAATTTCCTTAAATTTCTTTAAGCTTTAATCAATGGAGGTCAAGAGAATTGAGAGAATTTTGGAGAATGTTTAGGAATGCTAAAATGGATGAAAAGGGATTAGGGTTTGATTTAGGGGTGTTAGGAGACCTTAGAAAGCCTAAAATGGGCATACAATCTAATTAAATTATGAATTAACCATTAATGAAACAGACTAAATCACTGAAACAATGTCTCACGGAAGGTCTACAGTGATCGTCTATAGGTTCATGATCCGTGAACCTGTCTGTGTGGATTCACTTGGCCTCGACTTCGGTTTGAACTCTTGGTGGACTTTATGGATCACTTCACGAGAGGCCTCACGGACCGTGTAGCTGCACACGGACCTTGTACTGGTTTGTAGAGCATTACTTGGTCCGGAGTCCAGCCTCAAACTTTGACCAACTCTCTAGATCACTTTACGGGACCCCCTTACGGACCGTGGGGCCTTACATGGACCGTGAAGTGGTCCGTGCGACTTTACTTGGTCCCCACCTTGGCCCATCACTCAGTCAATCTCACTGGATCAACCCACGAACCCCCTCACGGACCGTGAACCTTCACAAGGCTTGTGGACCCTTTCGTGTGGGTCTGCCTTAGACTCAGGCTACTTTCTTTTTTTCCAGAACCGTTCCATACACGACAGTCCCACTTTAATGGCCATAACGTTCACATAAGAACTCCAAATTGAGTGAAACCAGTTCCATTTCAAAGATAACTTAGATAAATTTGATTTGATATGCAACAACCCACACATTTCATCCCGTACCAAAAGACATGTATTTTCAAAGTCCACTGCTCAACCGGCCTCACAATCTCACTAAACAATCCTTTTTGAATTCGGTCACTTAAAAACAATCCACGACTACCAAAATTCAACCATGACTAGTTTAATACTAACCTTGACCAACCATTACGAAGTTAAAATTTTTTGGGTCTTTACATCATATCCCCCTTGCGAACATTCGTCCTCGAATGAGCAAAACTACGGCTTGAGGACCACAATCAAAATAAGAGACACTTTAACCACCAGTCATAATAGACCATGCATCATTTCAAAAGTCTTACAAAACTTATTTCAAAACATCATTTAAATCATTTTCGTGCTCATGTATGCATGCAATGTCATGAAACTCAAGAAGTAAAGACTTAGGACCATATGAAAGGATAGAACCTAGTACCTTAGGCTTGAGTAGATTGAAAGAGATAGGGGTATCACTTCTTCATGTCCAACTCCACTTCCCACGTTGCAATCTCCACGTCTTGGTTCCTCCAAAGCACCTTTACCGAAGCTACCTCCTTGTTGCGAAGCTGCTTCACTTGTTTATTCAAAATTTCAATCGGCACCTCTTCATAGGTCAAATTCTCCTCAACCTTTACACCCTCCAAAGGTGTAATGGCCATAGGATCACCAACCAACTTTCTCAACATAGACACATGGAATACCGGATGAATGGAGCTTATGTACAAAGGAAAATCCAACCTATAAGCCACATTGCCAACCTGTTCCACAATCTCATAAGGTCTGATATACCGGTGACTCAACTTGCCTTTTTTGCTAATATGCATGATGCCTTTCATGGGGGTTACCTTCATATACACCTAATCACTAACATAAAATTTGAGATCCCTCTTCCTAACATCTCAATAAGACTTTTGGCGACTTTGAACCGTTTTCAACCTTTTCCTAATTAACTTCACTTTTTCAATGGCCTCAACAACCAAATCCCTTCCTAACAAGGTTGCCTCACCTATTTCAAACCAACCCAACAGAGACCTACATCTCCTACCATACAAAGCTTCAAATAGAGCCATACCAATGCTAGCATGAAAGTTATTGTTGTAAGCAAACTCAATGAGAGGTGGATGATCATACCAATTTCCCTTGAATTCTAACACACAAGCCCTTAACATATATTCCAAGGTTTGAATTGTCCTTTCGTCTTGCCCATCGATTTGAGGATGAAATGGGGTGCTCAACTTGACCTTAATACCAAGTCTCTTTTGAAAAGACTTCCAAAAATGAGAAGTAAATTGAGTACCATGATCCGATATGATAGACCTTGGAACACCATGAAATCTCATCAACTCCCGAATATATACCTTAGCATACTCCTCGACACTATAGGTAGTCTTAACTGGTGAGAAATGAGCCGACTTAGTCATTCTATCAACCACAACCCAGATAGAATCGAATAGCCTCCGAGTATGGGGTAACTCAACCACAAAGTCCATGTTCACATCTTCCCACTTTCAAGTAGGAATTTCAATATCTTATGTCAAACCACCGGGCCTTTGATGTTTCACTTTTACTTGTTGGAAATTAGGACATTCCGACACAAACTTGGCTATATCCTTCTTTATATCATGCCACCAATACAACTCTCTCAAATCTCGGTGCATCTTGGTAGATCTCAGATGAATAGAATATTGAGAATTATGAGCCTCTTTCATGATAATCTCCTTTAAGTCTTCAACATTCGAAACATACAAACGATCTTGGTACCGTAGCACACCATATCCCTCTTGGGAGAAAATCTCAATCTTTCCATCGGCAACCAACTTCTTCAACTCTACCAAGGAAGGATCTAAGTCTTGTTTCTTCTTAACATCAAACACTAAGGAAGACTCAGATCCACTTTGAACAAGAATTCCACCATTGTCGGATTCGGCCAACCTTACACCCAACCTAGCCAAACAGTGCACATCTTTCACTACCTATTTATTCCCCTCTTCCATATAAGTCACACTTCCCATATTGAGTCTACTAAGGGCATCCGCCACCACATTAGCCTTGTCGGGGTGATAAAAGACGCTCATATCATAATCCTTGAGGAGTTCCAACCATCTCCTTTTCCTCAAATTTAGGTCTCTTTGGATGAACACATATTGCAAGCTCTTGTGATCGGTGAAGACATCCACATGAACCCCATCCAAATAATGTTGCCAAATTTTCAAAGCAAATACCACTGTCGCCAACTCAAGATCATAGGTTGGATAATTTTTTTCATGCACCTTCAATTGTTGGGATGCATAAGCTATCACCTTGCCATGTTTCATAAGCACACAACCCAAACCAATACAGGATGCATCACAATATACCACAAACCCATCTAACCCATTAGGCAAAGTCAAAATCGGAGCCGATATAAGTCGGTCCTTCAAAGTTTGGAAACTTTTCTCACATTCATTTGACCACACAAACTTAACCTTCTTTTGAGTCAACTTGGTCAACGGAGACGCTATAGAAGAAAACCCTTCAACAAACCTTCTATAATAATCGGCTAAACCAAGGAAGCTTCGAATATCCAAAGGAGTCAACAGTCTAGGCCAATCCTTCACCGCTTCGATTTTCTTAGGATCAACCTTAATGCCATCACCAGATACCACATGACCAAAAAACGCAACTTCTCCCAACCAAAATTCAAATTTGCTAAACTTGACATACAATTGCTTCTCTCTCAAAGTTTGAAGAACAAATCTCAAATGATCCATATGCTCTTGTTCACTATGAGAGTAAATCAAGATGTCATCAATAAAGAATACCACAAAATTATCAAGGAACGACTTGAAGACCCAATTCATAAGAACCATAAACACCGTCGGAGCATTAGTCAACCCAAACGATATAACCATAAATTCAAAATGACCATAACGAGTCTGAAAGGCCATTTTCAGAATATCACACTCCCTTACCTTCAATTGGTGATAACCCGAACAAAAATCTATTTTAGAGGAGTGAGTTGCTCCTTGAAGTTGGTCAAACAAATCATCAATTCTTGGTAACGGATACCTTTTCTTAACAGCCATTTCATTCAATTGTCGATAATCATTACACATTTGAAGAGTCTCATCCTTCTTTCTCACAAACAATATGGGAGTACCCCAAGGTGAGATACTCCGCCTAATATAACCCTTTTCTAGCAAATCTTTCAATTGATCTTTCAACTCTTTCAATTCTACCGGGGCCATATGATAAAGAGAAATAGAAATAGGTTGAGTATCCGGAAGGAGATCTATGCCAAAATCTATTTCTCTATCGGGAGTAATATCAAGCAAGTCCTCGAGAAACACATCGGAAAACTCATTAACCAACAAAACTGATTTAAGCCTTTGTGATTCACCCTCCACATCTCTAACCCGCACAATGTGATAAATGCACCCCTTACAAATCATCTTCCAGGCTTTGAGGTAGGAAATAAACCGAATCTTCATCATGGAATCACTACCCTTTCATTCCAACACCGGTTCATTGGGGACTTGAAATCTAACTTGCCTAGTCTTACTATCAATCGAGGCATACGATGCATGTAACCAATCCATCCCAAGAATAATATCAAAATCATACGTCTCAAGTTCTACAAGATCACCGGGGAACACTTTATGCAACACAGAGATGGGACAACCCCGATACACTATCCGGGCAACAATAGACTCACCCACGGGAGTATGCACCGAGTAAGATTCCCTTAGAGTTTCAGGACTCAGACCAAATTTAACAGCCAACAGAAGAGTCACAAAAGATAAATTTGCACCCGGATCAAGTAAAGCATAAGCATCAAAATCAAAAATTTTTAACATACCAGTCACGATGTCCAGAGCTTTCTCTGCCTCTTGACGGGCATGAAGTGCATAGAACCGGTTGTTTCTAGGAGCACCGCAAACCAGAGCTTTTGGTTGCCCTTGATCACCGGGAGCCACTTGATCCTTCTTTACATTCTTATGGCAATTGGAGATCTTGTGGTCCAAACTACCACACCCATAGAAACCACCCGTAGCCCTCCTATATTCACCCACGTGGCTACCACCATATCTACTACAACGAGAAAATTAGGGACCACCCCCTACTTGTGCCTTAAAAGGAGGCACCCTTGGATTAACAACTCTCATATTTGAATCTTGGCCTTGTTCAAATAGGCCAAACCCACTACCATATTGGGAGTTGGAGAACCCACCATCAAGTTGGGCCCTCTTATCTTCATGCACTCTCCTTTCTTGAGTTTCTCACCCTCTATTTGTTCGGCATAAGTCATGAGCCTTGAGATGTCTATCTCTTGAATAAGTATAGCCATACGACACTCTTTCACAACCAAATCAGAGACACCGGAGATGAACTTGTGCATTCTTGCATGGGGGTTGGATACAAGCATTGGAGCGTACTTGGAGAGCTTAGTAAATTTGAGAGCATAATCCCTCATAGTCATACCACCCTGTCGGAGATTAATGAACGCGGTCATTTTGGCCTCTCTAAGCTCAAGAGGAAAGAACTGGTCAAGGAAGGACATTTTGAACTCTTCCCACCCAACATTGACATCCGCAACTCGTTCAACCAACCATTGTCCATACCACACTTGGTCCATATCTTTCAATTGATATGCGGCCAACTCGGTTTTCACTTCCGAACTTACCCCCATTATGGTCAACACCTTAGTAAGTTCATCAATGAACTCTTGAGCATTTTCATCCACCTTTGAGCCAAATAACTCCGGAGGGTTTATCCGGGTGAAATCCCTCACCCTAGAAACTGGAGTACTAACATTCACGGGATTGATTGGCCGAGCTTGGTTAGCCACTATTTGGGCCAACATGGACACCATATTTCTAAACTCCGCATGAGATACTTGTTCCTCTGTCAGTGCCCGAGGGGCTTTTTCCTCAAATTCGGGAGCTTGACGGGGGAAGGGAGATCTTCTGGGAGACATGTTCAGAAAGAGCGACAAGGACCAAGAGTCTAGGAAGTCTCATAAACAGTACAAGGCACGACACAAGAGACAATGAAGTTACAAGTTCCTAAAACATCGTCATAGCCTCTCCATCATAGGTATGGCGCATATCACACCCATGAACGAGACTCTAAGTGATGCGGCATATTGGATCCCGAGGATCACTTACAAACTTAATGCTCTGATACCATCTTTGTCACGACCTAAAACTAGGGCCTAGATGTGACATGGCGAAGGAGAACCCAAAAGTCCTCAATCAAGTCATCATAGCATCATCATACACATCACCAGTTCAGAAGTGCAGAAAAGTAAACACATAACAAATAATACTAGGGGAAATGGGGCTTCAAACTCAAGCTATGGGGATGTTTCCGGGCAGGGGATGAGCATAAATCACATAGCACATAACAAGTATTTCTAAGGGGCGGGTAAGTAGGACTCAAGCTATGGGGGCATATCGTGTTAGGGGACTTTCCACATAAGCACATTCCCAACATTCACAATCCCATAAACATAATCATAAGCATAATCAAACATCATTTCAATAATAATTCCCAATAGTCATAATATCCCAATAAAGAATAATACAACATACAAGAGTTTAGTGTATCCAACATAGCCTCTACATAAGAAAGAGCGGGGCCTCAACATAGTTTGGTGCTCCCCCTCAATGCATGACTCAAGAAAAATAACTAATACAAGGAAAATAGAAGGTGGCTATTACCCTTGAACAAAAGTGCTCACCAAGAGCTAACAACTCCAAAGATGTCACTCGTCGTCTGCCTGAAGATAGAAGTCTTCACCGGTCCCTACATGGTTAGAACATGTAGATGAAAGTATGGGTTAGCACAAAATATTTACTAGTATATGGGCATGCAATGCATATGACAATATAGTATATGACCAAATGAAATGACAAGTGGACAAGTGATACGAAAGGAATACACATAGCCAAGGGGAATATATTATAACAATATTTCATGCCATGATGCATGAAATACAACCTAAGATCATATTATAGCGGGGATGTTGCCTCAACCGACACCTGAGGAAACCTGAGCGAGCTACTACTTGGATCCTGACTACTTGCCAAGTAGATCCCTAGTCGACCCTTCAACAAGGGAATACATAACAAGCCAAACCCAATCTAGGGAGATATCCCATCTTGGCACATGGTTTGACGGAAAGGAGTATGGACCCTTGGCGCTAGTCCACCCCAACTCCAATCCCTCGGTACTAAGCCTCATCCCACGGGAATACATATATATATCCATGCAAGCTTTTCAAAATGGAGAGTTGACATTCTTTTCAAAATCATGCATCATAGCCAAACCAAAACATGATCAAATCCATATCCGTACTTAGGCTAAAAACCCAACAAGAATTTTCATAATCATTTTCATATTAATCCAATAGGAGTAGCTCATCTACATAGCTTATCATATCAAGCATTCATAAAATATCATAGTGGTGCAAGCACCCATAATGCTCAAAGAGCGATAATAAGAGACTATGTGATCACAAGCCTTAACATATCATATCTTAACAAGAGGTCCATGCCTTTAGCAAGAGTTTCATCATAACCATTCTCCAATGCATATGCCATGAATGAGAAATCAAGTGCATGGGTAATGGAGATTCAAACCTTAAAATCATAATTTAATAGGTAATTCAACATAATTCATGATAAAATCCCAATTTAAAACATAATGCAATGTACACATGCATATTAAACCATTAAAGGGACATGCACAATGATCCTTCAAGAATTTTCATGCCTTTCATAAAATTCAAACTCAAATCATCATTAAATCTCCTAATTTCTACAACCCACAATTCAATGCAATGAAATACTTTAAGAATCAAAGAACCCATATTTAAAGAAAGCTTAAATTCATAAATTAAAGAGAAGGGTTCTTGGGTCTTCATCGATGAAAAGAAATTCATGAATCAAACCCACATACCTTGGGATTAATTAAGAGAATTAAATGAAATCACAAGAAAGATAAATTTCCCCAAATTATATCAAGTTTTCATCAATGGAGGTCAAGAGAATTGAGAGAATTTTGGAGAGAGTTTAGGAATGTTTTTTTTTCAATTTTTAAGACCCCATGTAGGGTCAGGGGCTGAGCAACACCCCCAGGCTTTAACATAAATAAAATCAGAAACAGGGATACAAGAAGGGGGACATAGACCTTACCTTCTCCGTAAGATGGTACTTCATAACTTGGTTAATAAGTCATGAGAACCTATTTCTAGATATCAAACCAAGAAAATCCTAAGAGAGGACTCCTCTCATTACAAAATTCTAGGAAAACAATAAACAAGGGAGACTCTCCCCTAACAATTTGAACAGAAATAAAATCCTAAAACTAATCCTATATTCTATCTAATAGATAGTCTACTGGATCAGTATACAAGGGATGTCCTATCTGACTATACTTGAGCTGCAGAGTCTATAGTGGCTTCTTCATTCTCTTCATTTCTTTCCTTCTAAAGTTGATCACTTGCATCTTGTCCATCTTCAAGTAGGCTTTAGTCTCTCTTGGTAGTTGACTGTTTTCTTGGAACACTTGAGGGCTGTTAAGTTGTTGATTGTGTTTGGCTAGTGAGTCAGCCACTTGGTTGGCCTCCCTCAGAACTTGCTGGCATTTGAACTCTAGGATTTGAGCCCTGGAGTATTGAATCCTCTTCAATTCCTTTTGAATCTTTCAAGGTGGCTTAGCAGTGTGGTTGATCTAGGATCTGAGCAATTCAGCATCAACTTCCATTTGGACTCTGGTGAATCCCAACTGGACACACCATCTTATTCCAATAGCTTTTGCATGAGCTTCAGCCTGCAGGTTAGTGCCAAATCCCAAGGGGTTTGAAAAGGAAAGTATAAGGTCTCCATTGCTATCCCTCAGAACCCCCCAGCCCCTATAGCTCCAGGATTACCTAAGGAACTTCCATCAGTATTAAGCTTGACTCATTGGTGTTGTGGTCTCTTCCACTGTACTGGAGTAACTCTGATCTCATGGTGACACTTCTCCACCATCATAGTAATATCTTTCCAGCCATGAGGCCAGTTAATGCAGGGGTAAGTGGTCTTCAATAGCCTGTAAATATCCCTGATCACCATATATTTGAACCTGGCAATACTAGGTGTTATACCATCATACTTAGCAGAGCATCTACTTTTCCACAGATTCCAGCAAATAAAAACTAGAGTAGCCTGGAACATCACCTTGTGGGCTTCATTCAGATGTTTAGTATCCCACCACTTGCAGATGTTCTGTCTCAGAGCATTCCCATCTATGTTGATGCTGAGAAAGGCAGCAAAGTAATTACATATTTTCCTGGCAAAACTGCCATTGAGCAGGATATGGTCTATAGTATCTCTTCTAGGGTTAGGAAAACAATGACAATTGGAAGGTTCATATCCAAAAGTAACCAGCTTTTCATTGGTAGGTAGTTTCACCCTTAAAGCCCTCCACAGTAGGAAGAAGCATTTGAAGGGGATATGTTTGTGCTAGATTAACCTGTTAACTCTGGTAACCTCCTTTGTCTCTCTAACCAGGTTCCATGTAGAGGAAGTTGTAAAATCTCCATTTGTGGTTAGAGTCCACTTTAGTTTGTCAGGAATACCACTGAGAGTCTGAATTGGAGTGTTGAGGATGGTGTCTATGTACTGGTGAGGGACTATATCCCTGAGCCTCTTCTGGTCCCACTGCCCATCATGCACCAATTCAGCCACTTTGATGTTGTTAAACCTGTGGTTAGCCTCACTAAACTGAGCCAGATGTCCCACTCCTAACCAGTTATCCCACAAAAAATAACTGTTCCCTGAGTGGATCTTCCATTGTATGTGAGGTTCAATGATGTGTTTGTTGTACATCATATGCTTCCAAATAAGAGAATCCTTTTTGTCATCTTTCTTAGTCAGAGGATTTGCCCTTTGGCAATATTTGGCCCTCAAGAAGTCAGCCCATAGGGAAGCATTGCTTCTGAAGTTCCACTAGTGTTTGACCTGAAAGGCCTTACAAACATCCTTCAAGTTTCTGAAACCAATTCCTCCTTCAGCTAGGGGGTAGCTAAGGCTCTTCCATGAGGCTCAATGGTATTTCTTTGTTTGATCAAGTCTTCCCCAGAAGAAATCAGCTGAGAGACTTTGAATTTGATTCAAAGTAGTGGAAGGAGGAACAATGGCAGCTAAAAGATGTATAGGCAGGGATTGGAGAACATGTTTGATCAAGGTTGCTTTCCCCCCATAACTCAAGATTCTAGATTGCCACCCTGATATTTTGTTGATAACTTTAGAGACCATATCTGAAAAGTATATAATCCTTTGTCTACCAATGTATAGAGGACATCCCAAGTAGGTGATTGGATCCTTCTTTTGGGTGAAACCAGTAATGGCAGAAATCCTCTCACATTTTGTCTGAGTAGTGTTGGATGTAACCATGAAATGACTTTTGTTCTTATTGACCATTTGGCCAAAAATCCTCTCATAGGATTTCAAGACCTTCATAATCATGGTTAAGGAGTCATTATTACCAGATGTGAATAGAATGACATCATCAGCAAAGCTGAGATGATTGATCTGGGGTCCCATTTTGCTCATATAGAAGGCTTGAAATTTAGGGTTATCATGGAGTCTGTTCAGGCTTCTTGACAGCACTTCAGCCCCTAAAATGAATAGGGCAAGTGAGAGGGGGTCTCCCTGTTTAAGTCCCCTGGTAGAGTGGAAAAAGCCATGTCTTTCCCCATTAATAATAATGGAATACCAATTGTTGTTTATTGTTCTCCAAGCTAGATCAATGAACTACTCACCAAAGCACATTCTTCTCATGACAATGCAGATGTAAGCCCAAGAAGCCCTATTATAGGCCTTGGCCGTATCAAGCTTAATAACAATATTTCCCCCATTCATAGGTTTCTTGATCTGGTGTATGATTTCCTGGGCTAGCATAATGTTTTCTGCTATGTTTCTTCCTTTGATGAAGCCTGATTGATTTCTGGAAATGAGACTGGGAAGGATAGTAGACAATCTAGATGAAAGAATTTTGGAGAAGATTTTGCAGATGCAGTTACTTAGACTAATAGGTCTATAGTCTGAGAACCTGCTAGGATTGTTGATTTTGGGAATCAACACAATGCAAGAATGGGAAAAGTATTTTAGTATCTTCTGACCACTGAAAAAGGTTTGAACATTCTTCAGCAAGTCCATCTTAACTATCTCCCAACAAGTTTGATAGAACATGGCATTGAATCCATCTGGGCCAGCAGCTGAATAGGGGTTCATAGATTGGATCACCTGATGTAACTCTTTCAAATCAGGGGAAGCCTAAAGCTTAAAATTCTAATCTTGAGAGTTTAGGAATGATAGAATGGATGAAAAGGGATTAGGGTTTGATTTAGAGGAGTTAGGAGACCTTAGAAAGCCTAAAAACGGCATAAGATCTAATTAAATTATAAATTAACTATTAATAAAATGAACTAAATCACTGAAACAGTGTCTCAGAGAAGGTCTACAGTGACCGTCTACAGGTTCATGATCCGTGAACCTATCTGTGTGGATTCACTTAGCCTCGACTTCGGCTTGAACTCTTGGGGGACTTTTTGGATCACTTCACGAGAGGCCTCACGGACCGTGTAGTTGCACACGAACCATTACTGGTCCGTGGAGAATCACTTGGTCTGGAGTCCAGCCCTGAACTTTGGCCAACTCTCTGGATCACTTCACGGGACCCCTTTACGGACCGTGGGGCCTTACATGGACCGTGAAGTGGTCCGTGAGACTTTACTTGGTCCTGCCTTGGCCCTTCACTCAGCCCTCACTCACTGGATCAACCCACGGACCCCCTCACGGGCCGTGAGCCTTCACACGGCTTGTGGGTCTTTCCGTGTGGGACTGCCTTACACTCAGGCTACTTTCTTTTTTTCTAGAACCTTTCCATACACGACAATCCCACTGTAATGTCTATAACTTTCACATACAAACTCTAAATTGAGTGAAACCAGTTGCGTTGCGAAGATAACTCAAAGATCTTAGATTTGATATATAGTACACTGCTTAGTTCATCCCATACCAAAAGATATGTCTTTTCAAAGTTCACTGCACAACTGGCCTCACAATCTCATAAAATGATCCTTTTTAAATCCGGCCACTTAAATACAACCCACGGCTACCAAAATTCAACTATGACCAGTTTACTACTAACCTTGACCAACCATCATGAAGTTAAAAAAATTTCAGGTCGTTACACACACCATCTTCAACTCTACCAAGGAGGGATCTAAGTCTTGTTTCGTCTTGACATCAACTACCAAGGATGACTCGGATCCAACTTGAACAAGAATTCCACCGTTGTCGGATTCGGCTAACCTTACACCCAACCTAGCCAAAAGGTACACATCTTTCACAATCTCCTCTTTTCCTTCATCCACATGTGACACACTTCCCATAGAGAGCCTACTAAGGGCATCCGCCATAACATTAGCTTTGCCGGAATGATAAAGAACGCTCATATCATAATCCTTGAGAAGTTCCAACCATCTCCTTTGCCTTAAATTAAGGTCTCTTTAGGTAAACACATATTGCAAACTCTTGTGATCAGTGAAAACATCCACATGAACCCCATACAAATAATGTCGCTAAAGTTTCAAAGCAAACACCACCGCCACCAACTCAAGATCATGGGTCGGATAATTTTGCTCATGCACCTTCAATTGTCGAGATGCATAAGCTATCACCTTACCATGTTCCATAAGCACAAAACCCAAACCAATACGCGATGCTTCACAATATACTACAAACCCATCTAACCCATTTGACAAAGTTAAAATTGGAGCCTATGTAAGTCGATCCTTCAAGGTTTGGAAACTTTTCTCACATTCATTTGACCACATAAATTTGGCCTTCTTTTGAGTGAACTTAGTTAATGAGACGTTATAGATAAAAACCCTTCGACAAACCTTCTATAATAACCAGCTAAATCAAGGAAACTCTGAATATTCAAAGGAGTCAACGGTCTAGGACAATCCTTCACCACTTCGGTTTTCTTAGGATCAACCTTAATGTACTCACCGAACATCACATGACCAAGAAAAGTAACTTCTCCCAACCAAAACTCATATTTACTAAACTTGGCATACAATTGCTTCTCCCTCAACGTTTGAAGTACCAACCTTAAGTGATCCATATGCTCTTGCTCACTCCGGGAGTAAATTAGGATATCATCGATGAACACCACCACAAAACTATCAAGGAAAGGCTTAAATGCCTGATTCATGAGATCCATAAACACTGCCGGAGCATTGGTCAACCCAAAAAACATTACCATAAACTCAAAGTGACCATAAAGAGTCCGAAAATTCATCTTGGGGATGTCACTCTCCCTTACCTTTAACTGTTGGTAACTTAAACGAAGGTCTATTTTGGAAAAGTGAGTAGCTCCTTGAAGTTGGTCGAACAAATCATTAATTCTAGGCAATGGATACCTATTCTTAATTATCACCTTGTTCAATTGCCGATAATTAATACACATTCAGAGCGACCCATCTTTCTTTCTCACAAATAACACAGGAGCACCCCAAGGTGAGATACTCGGCCTAATATAATCCTTTTCTAACAAATATTTCAACTGATCTTTCAATTCCTTCAACTCTGCCGGGGCCATACGATAAGGAGAGATAAAAATAGGTTGAGTATCCAGAAGGAGATCTCTACTGAAATCCACTTTTCTATCAGGAGGGATACTGGGCAAGTCATTGGGAAACTCATTAACCACCGGAACCGATTCAAGCTTAGGTGACTTACCCTCCACATCTCTAACCCTTACAATATGGTAGATGAACCCCTTACCAATCATCTTCTGGACTTTAAGGTAGGAAATAAACTGACCCTTAACCACAGAATCACTACCCTTCCACTCTAACACGGGTTTATTAGGAACTTGGAATTTAACTTGCCTAGTTCTACAATCAACCGAGGAATACGATGCATGCAACCAATCCATCTCAAGGGTAACATCAAAATCATACATTTCAAGTTCTACAAGGTCATCAGGGAATACTTTATGCAACACAGAGATAGGACAACCCCGATACACTTTCTGAGTAACAATAGACTCACCCATGGGAGTATACACTGAATAAGGTTCCCTTAGAGTTTTAAGACTCAAACCAAATTTAACATCCAACAGAGGAGTCACAAGGATAAATTTTCACCCGGATCAAGTAAAGCATAAGCATCAAAATCAAAGATTTTTAACATACCCATTACGATGTCCGAAGCTTACTCCACCTCCTAGCGGGCATGAAGGGCATAGAACCTGTTGTTCCTTGGAGCACCACCAACTGGAGCCTTTGGTTACCCTTCATCATGGGGAGCCACTTTATCCTTCTTCACATTCTTTGGATAATTAGAGATCTTGTGGTCCAAACTACCACACCCTTAGCAAGCACCCGTAGCACTCCTACATTCACCCACGTGATTACCACCATATTGGCCACAACGGGGAATTCGAGAACCACCCCCAAATTATTCCTTAGGAGGAGGCACCTTTGGATTAGCAACCCTCGTATTTGAACCTTCGCCTTGATGAAATCAGCCAAAACCACCACCACTCTTGGAATTAGAGAACCCACCATCAAGCCAGGCCCTCTTAGCTTCACTCGCTCTCCTTTCCTTAAGATTTTCGTCCTCAATTTACTCGGTATAAGTTATAAGTCTTGATATGTCCATATCCCGAATAAGCATAGTCGTACGACATTCCTTCACCACCAAATCCGAGACACCAGAAATAAACTTATGCATTCTTGCCCGGGGGTTAGATACAAGCATGGGAGCATATTTAGAGAGCTTAGTAAATTTGAGAGAATAATCCCTCACAGTCATACCACCCTGCCGAAGATTGATGAATTCAGTCATTTTGGCTTCTCTAAGATCAAGAGGAAAGAATAGATCAAGGAAGGCCATTTTGAACTCTTCCCACCCAACCTTGACATCAACCATCCTCTCAACTAGCCACTGATTATACCACACCTGGGCCACATCCTTCAATTGATATGCATCCAACTCAGCCTTCTCCTCAGAACTAACACTCATAATGGTCAACACCTTAGTGAGTTCATCAATGAACACTTAAGCATCCTCATCCACCTTTGAGTCAAAGAACTTCGGAGGGTTACTCCGGGTGAAATAAATCACCCTAGAGGTCGGAGTACCAACAGTTGTGGGATTAGTTGGTCGGGTTTTGTTAGCCACTGCTTGGGCCAACATAGACATCACATTCCTAAATTCGGCATGGGTCGCTTGTTTCTCGTAGTCGGGAGCCTGATGGGGGAAGGGAGATCTTCTGGGAGTCATGTTCTGAAAGAGCGACAAGAATACCAAGAGTTTAGGAAATTTATCATAATAACTCACAGCACGACATTTGGAAATAATGAAATGAGAAAAATTCCTAAAACGTCATCATAGCCTCTCGCTCATAGGTATGGCGCGCATCACACCCATGAACAAGACTCTAATCGACGTGGCATGTTGGACTCCGAGGATCATTTACAAACCTAGGCCTCTGATACCATCATTGTCACGACCTGGAAGTAGGGCCTAGATATAACATGCCGAAGGAGAACACGAAAATCATTGATTAAGATATCATAGCATCATTGCTCACATCATTAGTTCGGAGGCCTGAAAAAGTAAACACATAGCATATAATTCTAGGGAGAATAGGGCTTTGGACTCAACCTATGGGGATGTTGCCGGGAATGGGAGGAACATGGATCACATAGCACATACCAAGTATTTCTAAAGGGTGGGTAAGTAGGACTCAAGCTATGGGGGCATGCCAGGTTTGGGGAATTTCCACATAAGCACATTCCTAACATTCACAAGCCCAAACATAATCATAAGCAAAATCACAATATCATTAACATAATCGAATCTCAATAGTCATAATATCTTAATAAAATATAACACAACGTGCAAGAGTTTAACATGTCCAACATAGCCTCTACATAAGATAGAACAGGACCTCGACATAATCCGGGCTCACCCTCAAGTCATAAAGTAGGAAAATAAAATGATACAAGGAAGATAGAAAGTAGCTATTACCCTCGAACAAAAGGGCTCACCAAAAGCAAATAGCTTCAAGGATGTCACTCATCGTCCAATGGGAGATAAAGGTCGTCACCGGTCTCTACATGGTTACAACATGTAGACAAAGATTATGAGTTAGCACATAATATGCACTAAGTATGTGGGCATGCAATGCACATGACATAATAATATGACCAAGCGATATGAAAAGGGGACAAGTGATTTAAAAGGAGTGCACATAGCAAAAAGATAAGTATATCATAACAATATGACATGCCATGATGCATGAAATGTAACCTATAAATCATATTAAAATGGGGATGTGACCTCAACCAACAACGGAGGGAACCCAAGCAAGCTACTACTTGGATTCGAACTACTTGCCAAGTAGATCCCTAATCACCCTTCAAAAAGGGGAAACATAACAAGTCATCCCATCTAGGGAGAAATCCCATGTTGGCACATGGTTTGACGGAAACGAGCATGGACCCTTGGAGCTAGTCCACCCTGACTCCAATCCCTCGGTGCTAATCCTCATACCACGGGAATACATATATATATGCAAGCCTTTCAAAATGGAGGGTTTACATTCTTTTCAAAACCATGCATCATTAAACAAACCATGTCATTACAAACTCCATATCCCTACTTAGGCTGAAAAGCCAACAAGAATTTCCAAAATTATTTCCATATCAATGTAATAGGAGTAGTTTATCTACATAGCTTATCATATAAAGTCTTCATAAGATATCAAGATGGTGCAACCACCCATAATGCTCAAAGAGCCATAATAAGAGACTATGTGATCACAATCCTTAATATATCGTATCATAAAAAGAGGGATATAACAAGAGTTTCATCATAACCATACTTTAATGCATATGCCATGAATGAGGAGTCAAAAGCATGGGTAATGGAGGATTTAAATCTTAAATCATAATTCAATAGATAATTCAACATAATTCATGATAAAATCCCAATTCAAATCATAATGCAATTTATCCATGTATATTAAATCATTAAAGGTACATGAACATTAGACATTCAAGAATTTCAATGCACTTCATGAAATTTAAACTTTAAATAACTTAATTTCTACAGCCCATAACTCAATTCAATTGAATACGTCAAAATTTAAAGAACCCACAATTAAATAAAGCTTAAATTCATAATTTAAAGAGAAGGGTTCTTGGGTCTTCATGGATAAAAGGAAATCCATGAATCAATCCCACATATTTTGAAATTAGTCAAGAGAATTGAATGAATTTTGCAAGAAAGATGATCTTCCCCAAATTTCTTCAAGCTTTCATCAATAGAGGTCAAGAGGATTAAGAGAATTTTGGTGAGGGTTGAAGAGGGTTAGAATGAATATAAGAGGATTAGGATTTAATTTGGGGGCTTTAGGAGACCTTAGAAAGGATAAAAGAGGCATAGGATTAAACCAAATTATGAATTAATCATTAATGGAATAGATAGGATTCACAAAAAATAGGATCTCACGGAGGCCACCTAGTGGTCGTGAATTGGCTCACAGACTGTGGGCCTGTCCATGAGACCACACTTGGTCTCGGCTTTGGCTTGAAATCTCGGGGGACTTTCTAGATCAACTCACGAAGGTTCTCACGAACTGTGTAGCGGCACACGGACCGTGTACTAGTCCGTGGAGCATCACTTGGTCCGGAGTTTAGCCCCGATCCTTGGCCAACTCTCTATATCACTTCACAGGGCCCTTCATGGACCGTGAAAGCTCACACGGACCGTGTACTGGTCTGTGGAGTTCCACTTGGTCTGGGGTCCTGCCTCGAGCCTTGGCCAACTCTCTGGATCACTTCACGGGGCCTTTCACGGATTGTGTAAGCTCACATGGACCGTGTACTGGTCCGTGGAGTTTCACTTGGTCCGGGGCTTGGTCCAAACTCTAAGGAAGCTTATTGGATTAACCCACAGGACACACCACAGATCGTGCACTGCCAAATGGTCCTTGGTTCCTCACTTGACTCCATTCCGAATCCTTTTTTCAGTGTACTTCTGAATACGGGCAGTCTCATTGTAAGGGTCATAACTTCCATATCTGAACTCCAAATTGAGTGAAATCAGTTGTGTTGTGAACATAACTCGAAGATCTTTGATTTGATATATAATGGTCCATATAGTTCATCTCGTACCAAGAGATATGGCTTTTTCAAAGTTTATCCTGCCTAATCGACCATACAACTTTTCACAAAAATAATTCCTTTGAATCTAGCCACTTAAATACAACCCATGACTACCAAATTTCAATCATGATGAGTTCCACACTAACCCTTACCAACTATTATGAAGTTCAAAATTTTTTGAGTCAATATAATTAATGATCTTTTTGACCAGTTACAGGGTGCCTCAGTATTCTCCAAGATTGATTTGATGTCCGACTACCATCAGTTGTGAGTTTGGAAGTGTGACATCCTCAAGAAACTTTTTAGGACCCGTTATGGGCATTATGAATTTATGGTTATGTCTTTCGGGTTGACTGAGTGTTCAAGTCCTATTTGGATATATTTATGATCATGTTTATAGATGATATCTTTATTTATTCCAAGAGGGAGGTTGATCATGTTCAGCACTTGAGGACCATACTTTAGAGATTGAAGGATGAGAAGTTGTATGCCAAGTTCTCAAAATATATGTTTTGGCTTGATTCAGTTGTATTTCTTGGCCATGTTATATCAAAAGAGGGTATTATGGTTGATCCAACCAAAGTGGCAGTCGTGCGTGAGAGATTTAGGCCTACTTCTATTATTGAGTTTTAAAATTTTATTGGTTTGATTGGGAATTATCGATGGTTTGTTCAGGGGTTTTCCTCTATAGCAACCTCATTGACTAGATTGACCCAGAAGGTTACAGCATTTCAGTGGTTGGATGAGTATGAGTCGAGTTTTTAAAATCTCATGGATTTATTGACTTTGGCACCTATTCTTGCTTTACCCTAGGAGGGAGTACGTTTTGTGGTCTATTGTGATGCCTCTAGTGTGGGTTTGGGTGGTGTATTGATGCAAAGAGGGAAGGTGATAGTTTATGCTTCTAGACAGTTGAAACTGCACGAAAGTAAGTACCCTACCCATGACTTAGAGTTGGTTGCGGTTGTATTTGTGTTGAAGTTGTGAGGATATTATCCCTATGGGGTGAATTGTGAGATCTTCACCGATCACCAAAGTCTCAAATATATCGTTTCTCAACCTAACTTGAATATGAGACAGCGCAGATGGTTGGAGTTGTTTAAGGATTATGATATCTCTATTTTATATCACCCCGTGAAGTCCAATATTGTGGCAGATTCTTTGAGCCGAAAGGCTACTAGTATGGGGAGTTTTGCATTCTTGAGGGTTGAAGAGAGACCCCTAGCCCTAGAGGTTCAGTCGCTTGCTAGACAAATAGTTCGGTTGGACATTTCTCCTTCTTATAGTATTTTGGCTTTTGTTGAGGCTAGATTTTCCTTATTTGATAAGATATGTTCCCATCAGTTTGAGGACCCCAGGTTATGCTTGATTCATGACAAAGTGTTGAGGGATGAAGCCAAGAAAATTATTATTAATTGTATGGGTGTTTTGAGGATAAAAAGTAGAGTTTGTGTACCCAAAGTGGGTGATTGAGTGAGACTAATTCTTGATGAGGCCCATTGTGCCAGGTATTCCATCCACCTGGGCATAGCTAAGATGTATTATAACCTACAACAACATTATTGGTGGTTTTGGATGAGAAGGGATATAGCTTAATTTTTGGCAAAGTGTTTGAATTGTCAGGAAGTAAAGTGTGAATACCAAAAGCCCGGTGGATCGATGCAAAAGATGTCCATTCCCAAGTGGAAGTGGGAAAGAGTGACTATGGACCTTGTTACATATTTGCTCATGGCTTTGGGCAAGTTTGATTCAGTTTGGGTAGTTTTTGATCATTTGACCAAGTCAGCTCACTTCTTACCGGTGCAGACTGTCTATAGTGCGGAGTAGTTTTCTAGGTTGTATATCCATGAGATAATCAGATTTCATGGTGTGCCAGTGTCTATAGTATCTGATAGAGGATCTATGTTCACCTCTGATTTTTTACGGGCCCTCCTGTGTGGTTTGGGTACTAGAGTGGATTTGAGTTCATCTTTCCGCCCCCAGACAAATGGTTAGTCCGAGTGCACCATTAAATTGTTGAGGACATGCTACAGACTTATGTGATTGATCTTGGTGCCCGATGGGACCAACACCTACCTTTGGAAAGAGTTTGCATACAATAATAGTTACCATTCCAGCATCTGGATGGCTCCATTTGAGGCCTTGTATGGCCGGAGGTGTAGATCACCCATTGGATGGTTTGACTCAAATTCTAATGATGTATTGAGTGTGGACCTACTTAGAGATTCCATGGATCGGGTTTGTTTGATCCAGGGCACGCTTTTGATAGCTCAGATCCATCAGAAGAGCTATGCTGACAAGATAAATAGACCTCTAGACTTCTCTATTGGTAATAGTGTTTGGTTGAAATTTAACCCATGAAGGGTGTGATGAGATTTGGGAAGAGGGGCATGCTCAGTCCCAGATTCATTGACTCATTTGAGATTTTGTGGAGAGTTGGTGAGGTTGGCTATGAGTTGGTATTATCACCGAGATTATCACTTGTTCATCCTATTTTTTATATTTCTATGCTTCATCGGTATATTCCAGATGAGTCCCATATGATCTCTCATGACTTTGTTGAGTTGGGCTCATATTTGTCCTATGTTGAGGAGCCTATAACTATATTGGATAGACAAGTTCGGAGATTGAGATCCAATGATATACCTTCTGGGAAGGTTCAGTGGCGATACCATTTTGTTGATAAGGCCACTTAGGAATTTGAGTAGGATATATGGGCTAAATATCCTAGCCTTTTTGAACTTCAGATACTTCTCTTTTCTTTACGTTCGAGGACGAATAATATTTTTAGTGGTGAATGATGTAATGACCTGGTTGGTCATTTTTGGACTTATCTATATAATTTATTGTATTGCCCTTTCGTTACTTGCTTTAGGCCTATTTTGAACTATTTGAATTATTGAAACTGAAATTCTGAGTTTTAAAATGTTAAATATGAGTTTTGGCACTTTTTGGAAGCTTAAGTTATTGAAAAGTGAGTTTTGGTATCTTATTTTTTTGGTGTTGGATCGGAGATCCGTCAATTTCATTAGTTCTGTAATGTTGAAATTGAACTACAAGAAGTTGCAAAGCTGAATTAGAGTTAAAATGAGGTTTTTAGGTATAAAGTTGTGAATTTAGTTATTTTTGGAACTAAGTTTGACTTTGGTCAACATTCGAACTTCAGAAGCTCAGATCATAATTATGACAGTTCCAGTAGTTTCGGATGGTGAAACTAACGCTAGAAATGGTCTCAGAATAATTTTTGGAGTTGTCAGGGATAGTTTTGATATTTTGAGTTTTAAACTAGTTTTATCGAGTTGGATAGGTAAATGTGGCGAGGAGGCCTTGAAATCAATTTCTGATGATTCCGTTGAGTCCGGATCACTGTTTTTCGTATGGATACATATAGAGTTTGTGAAATTCAAATTTTAGATGAGTTCTGAGTGCCTAGTTCAAGTTGATTTGAGCTGTGATGTTGCTAGTTTTTACTATTATTTGGTGCAGGCACATCTCTTCTCCGCGTTTGTGGAGAAGCCTCCGCGTTCGCAGAGGTCTTGATGTTGTTGTGCTCCGCGTTCGCAGAGTGTTTGGCATGTGAGTGACCCCCTCCCCTTTTTTTCGCATTCGCGGGTTGGTCTCTGCAATCGTGGAGGTCTTTTGACCCTTTCCCTTGGCGATCGTAAGACCCCACCCACGATCACGGAAAGCTTTTTCACCTGAACAATTTTAAACCCATGAAACATCATTTCTAGCCATTTTCACGAACTTGGAGCTTTTTAAGGCAATTTTGAGAAAAGAATTTCGAAGAAATATTTTGGGTAAGTGATTTTAACATTATATTGATCATTTATCATAAGGTTTATCTTGATTTTATCTTGAACTTCATGATTTTTAATGTCCAAAATTGGAGATTTTTAGACCATGATTTCTTAACTTTGAAGATTGATTTCTCACTCGATTGGAACTCAATTTTAGTAAAAACAAATCTCATGAACTTCATTTTTCATGTAGAACTCGATTTTAAAGTCAATTTTTAGATTTAGAAACTTTATTTTTTAGCACCAAAATTGACCATTTTGCCCCTAAGCCTAAACCATGCCAATATGGGTATCAAAATATTCCTCTTGATGCATAGTATCTGATTTTGATAGTGATTGGGTGATTTGAGGATCATTTGGAGGCTTGAGTTGATTGAAAGCTTGTCCGGGTGTAGTTTCGATATTGAGGTAGGTCCGGCTAACCTTTTTGGGACTGGATTTAAATTATTGAGTATGTCATGTAGTAATTGAAGAGATAGATCAATTCATGAGTAAATGAATTGTTATGTTAGTTTTGTGATGGGAATGTGGGCCCGATTATGCTGAAATTTGAGTAGATTGTGATCTTATCAATATATTGAGTTTAATACTCAAGGTATGAGTCACTTTGGTCATTAACATGATAATGTTAAACTTGTTATATCCTTGAAAGGGATTCATAGAAACTTGGTATTATTCATGACTTATTAGGAAGTTCAAAAGCACATTTTGTGACTTGCGGAGTCTAGAATTGTTGGAAATTGATCATTGATGAGGAAGGGATGTTAATATGGCTTATTGATGAATTTGTGGTATTAGTTGATGGTCTTGATCTAGCCTTTGTGATCCTATGACTATTGTCCCTATTTATTATTACTTATGAGTCATCTCCTATCTTATTCTATTGTTGTATTGGTATGAACCCATCTTACTTTATTATAGCATTGGTATGAGCACATCTTACTCTATTGTTGCATTGGTATGCACATATCTTACTCTATTATTGCATTGGTATGCACATATCTTACTCTATAGTTGCATTGGTATGGACACATCTTACTCTATTATTGCATTGGTATGCACACATCTTACTTTATTATTGCATTGATATGCACACATCTTATTCTATTGTTGCATTGGTATGCACATATCTTACTCTATTGTTGCATTGGTATGCACATATCTTACTCTATTGTTGTATTGGTATGCACACATCTTACTCTATTGTTGCATTAGTATGCACATATCACATTCTATTGTGGCATTGATATGCACACACCATACTTATATATATTGACATTGGCATGCACACATCATATATTGTACCTGTACTATCTGAGGCCTGTGATGCCCTAACTTATTTGAGTACATGCCCTTCGATGTCCCGGGTTCTATCTGGTAGCTTCGGCTCGATAGATGTGTACATCGGCCTTGCAACGGTCGTGATTCCACCACATTCATAGCCTGTGATGCCATTGCATCCATATACTTCATATGTATTACATCATTGTCTATTGATGTATTTATCATTATCTTCCATTATGTTATTATGTACTAACCTTGTGGTGCAGGTGTTAGGATTCTTTGTTATTACATTCTTGTTCGATTTTTCTTACCTAGTTGATTGAACCTACTGTGTACGTTTTGGTGTACTCATCCCTACTTTGTTTCAGCCCTGTAGCATACACAAGGTTCATGACAAGGTAGTTGGTCATTCTATCGGAGTGTTGTTGATATCACCCAAATCTTTATGGTGAGGCTCAGACTTCGAGTCATCGTGGATCTTTGGATCATCTTTCATTTCTTTTCTATCAGACTATGTATCAAATATTATGAGACAGTATTGTATTTTCTTGAGACAAATCTATTTTTCTCTTTAGTACTGTATTTAGATGCTTTTATACTCACGACTCCAAGTTTTGGGGATATTTGATGTTATGTTGTGTTGACTTCCGCTTTATTTCATCTTCTTTAATCGTGATCCATTTTGAGTCGTGACACTTGTTCTTCTTCTTCATTGCTTATTTTTTTCAAAAATAAATTGATGTACCACAAATGTGAATTATTTTGTGCAAATTTATGTCAAAAGGCTCAAAACATCGAGAGAATTTCATATCTAAAATTTGGAACTACCTAGAGGAGATTTTGAGTTGGTAGAGATTGAATAGTCAGTATATACTTCATGTATACTCAGTGTATACTTCATGTATACTTAAATTATATTCAGCTTTTGAGTGTATCATAATTTATAGCCAATGTAAAACTCATGTATAAGTAGGCTATATTCACCTTTTAAGTGAATCATTATGTATAGTTAGTGTATACTTCATGTATAGTTAAATTGTATTCAACTTTTGAGTATATCATAATATACAGTCATTGTATAACTCATGTATAAGTAAGCTATATTCACCTTTTTGAGTGATCATTATGTATAGTTTGTGTATACTTTCTATGATTTTTGGTTATTTTTTATGCTAATAAAACATGACTATATTCACTACAAATTAATTACTTTATTGTATATATTTGAAACTACTCCTACATATTTCACATACTATGTATTCATAGCATTATGCATATTTTTGTCAATATCCATCACAACCGCTATAATCCTTCATGCCTATTTTAATATGCTATACACTTATAATCAACATATTATATTGTAATATATATATGCACGATTATACGTTTATTATATGCTATGGGGTCGTATAGTAGAGTGTATAAAAATAATGCTAAATATAATGTATTAGTAATGTTTGTATTATTTATGCTTGTATTAATTATGATGAGATACTCCCTCCATCCCAAATTAATTGAATTTTTGAAGCTTTTTTCAATGTTCAAAATAGTTAAATTGTTCAAAGTTCAAGAAGATTGTTTGAATTTTTTTTTCATATTTGTCCTTTCATTTATTGAAGTTTTATATTTTCTAGGAGATAAATTACACTACATATTTATAATTTCACAAAGGGCAATAGTGGAAAGTATGGTGTAAATTTTGTCCTTGAATATTTTTCTTAATATGTGTACATTACCTCAAAAATTCAATTAAAATAGGACAAAGGGAGTATTTCTTATGCATTGTTTGGTTTGATTGTATTAAAAATAGCATGCATTGCATATTTTTTTAAAAATATTTATTGATCAAGATACCCTCCAAAAATATGGTAGAAAAGATATGAAAAATGTTTTGAGGGGCAATTGTGTCTATAACCATGCAAATGCATGCATTAAATCCTATTGCATACTAATACCTAGAAATTGATGGTATTACTTATATACACCTTAATACACAATAAAGCGTATAACTAATGAAAATATTAGTTACATATAACATGAAAACTTGTACCAAATAAGATACTACTAATACATCTAATTAATTCATTCATTATTTTTGCTAATATACTCTACCAAATAACCTCTAATTACAAGTGTATAAAGGGACCACCAACAATAAAGGATGACTCCCACACTTGGTTGCTTTTTTTTTTCTCGTGCAATGATGACTTTTCTCTCCACTGCTCATTCATCACTAAAGTATCATACAATATTAGATTTGGAAATGGACGACAAGCAAGAAAGATAGTCAACTATCGTCGAATTTTGACAAAATATTATCCAGAAATGATAGTTATTTTATTTTAAACGATTATGGACTCTGTTTATTTATTTTACTTGATACATATTGACTTGACACATTACTTAAATAACTTATTTTCTTTGTTCATTTTTATTTGGTCACTATATTATTTTGGAATGTCCAATAATACTTGTTCATTTTATAAAATTAATGAATAATTTATGTAAAAATAAATTCACACATCACTTTAAAGATAATTATTACACATTTTAAATGTAGTATTTTATAAATACGGCTTTTAACATTTAAATTTCAAGTTATAATAGATCAACGTTAGATTAAAAGACTTACTTCTATTTTTAAATAATATATATACATATATATATATATATATAAAAATTTAAAAATATACAAAAATGGATTTAGTTACATATTCCATTATAATGTTCTACTACAATTAAGGAGATTTATTATTATTAGAATATACAATTTTCTTCCATTGTGTCAATCAACCATAATTTTCCCCCTCATAATAATTATCACATTTTCTCATGCAAGTCTTCCAATACTAGTGAGTCTCTCCATCTTTCCTTTGTTCCTTGTAATGACCCAAAAATGGATGTGATAACACTTGCTCAATCCCACTAGAACAAGTCATCCTAAACTCAATGAAAAATAAAAATAACGTGCAGAAGTACCAAATAAAGTAGATAACTAAAATTGAAAATCTCCACAAGCTTAAATATCACCCAAGGACTGGTTGTCACATGTACAAACCACTAGTAATATAGAAAACCAAAAGAAGTACAAGTCTGAACTGTCTTTCTTCTCGAATAAAATAAAGCATAAAAGAAACAAGAACAAGCGAGTCAGCCAAATGACAATAACTATCACTCTAAATCACCTAGGAAGCCTCAGATGATCAAGGAAAAGTACAACTAATTGTCCGAGCTTAGAACCTTCACAATTGTAAAGCAAAGTGTGAGTATAAAAAAGAACATGATACCCAACAAGTCACCTAAGAAAACAAAGCAAGTCCAATAGAATACACAAACTTCTTTGTCACGACCCGGATAGGGGGTCTAGATGTGACATGGTGAAGGAGAATTCGAAAGTCCTCGATCAAGCCATCATAGCATCATTACACATATCATCGGTTCGGAAACGCGGAAGCTAAGCACATAATACATAAGCTCTAAGGGATTCGGGACTTGGGACTCAAGCTATAGGGATATTTTCGGGGATGGGATAAACATGAGTTCACATACCACATAACAATAATCTCTAAGGGAACGGGAAAGGAAAATTCAACTATGGGGGCACACCGAAATTATGAGACTTTCCACATAAGCACATAGTCATTTATATCTCCCAACATATAAGTCATAAGCATAATAAGAGACTAATCCCATAATCAAGACTAATAAGCATAGTATTACATAATCAAAATGTTTAACATCCAAGTCAATGTACAAGAGTTTAGATTTTTCCATAAGCCTCTACATAGATGAAACGGGGCCTCGATATAGTTTGAGGATCACC